>JXCR01045207.1:79797-110837 GCA_002079205.1 Phalaenopsis hybrid cultivar | reverse complement strand
CTATATATATATATAATGATTCTAAGCATTTGGATTTTTCTTGAGAATTTCTTATTCATTATAAGTATATTTGGCCGAGCTTGAAGATCTAAGAAGGCCTGAAAGTCAAATTATTATCATTTCTTTCAAGGATATGGGGACTGGCTTGAGCTGTACAAGCAAAGCTCATAAACAAATACATTTTAAATGATAATAATGGTTAATTAAATATTAGATTGATATTAATTAGCATAGTTTGTTTATAGTTCTGCTCAAATTTTGTATGGTGAGCTCAATCTATTCTAACTTAATTTTATTTAACAGCTAATTTAAGAATATAATTCGTTTAATTATTTGTTTGAAGACATGAAATGAAGAAGCTAATTTTATAATGGCGCTCATTAGTAATTTTGTGTCAATATATTTTAATTCTAAATTTTTAATGACGATATTTTTATGTCTTTACGGACACAGATCGGTCATGTTGATTCTGCTGTTGGATGTATTTATGTTGGGGAAGAGGAGGATCATATAGTTGTTGTGTGCTGAAAAATTTGTGGCGGTAGAGTGATTATTTGGCGTATGAACATTGTCTGAAATCCAGCACATACTTAGGAAATTAAAGTGACATGTAGCAGGATGAGACACATCAATTTTTTACATGGAAAACCCTGAAACGCCAAAAAAATCACTGGATTTGACCCAATTGAAATAATTCATTTTGTAGTTTTTGGTGCATGGGTTCACTTTGCTGCAGATTTGGGAAATATGGAGTTACAGAGTTCATATGCAATGTCAGCTCAATAATAATAGCTATAACGAGTCACAAAGATTGTGGTCGATGACTATAAAGGCACCAACCCGCAATGAATTCTATAGACGATGGTTATAGCATCAACTTGTTGCGAGCAGGGGTGGTCGATCGTGGTCGACGTCGGGCAACGGGTTGTGTTCGACGGTGTTTGACAGCTAAAAAAACCGAAAGTTATCGACGGGTCTTCAATCTAAAACAAGCACTAAAATTTTTTTTTTTCTTCTCCCTCGGGTGAAGAGGGGGGATCTATTTATAGTCTCTTGGGAAGGGACATTTCATTTTTTGGCGAATAACTTTCCCAAAGACCTGGTCGGACTACCCATACTATTCCCTCTTGATCATAAAGAATTGTTAAATAATTTAAGGGTCTTAATGACCTCGTGTTTAAGCTAACTTAATTATAGATGCAAAATTGATCCTGTTAAATTATTTATGCGACTGAAATGATAAAATCACCCCCTTATTATTATATTTAGATATGAAATAAACTAAGCAATATATTATTTTAAATTATTTATGCGGCTGGGAGGATGATCATCTATAAGGCAACAATGATGCCTTTAAGATGGTTCTTTTTATAAAAAAAATTAAAAAAAAAGTAAAAATAGTTAAAACACATTGATTAAATATATTTAAAAATAGGAGGGCCCATTACATACATACCACCCTAAACTTTCTATTTACAAATCAACCATTTTCTTCATTCACTTTCTAAATTTTCACTCAAATATTAAAATTTATGGTAAAATCGCGAAAAATTATTCCATACTGATCGGGCACCGCACGCAGCTTGCGTGCGGTGTCCGATCCGGACCGTAAATCAGGTGCTTTACGGTCTTGATGTATTTCGGTGGGCCCCACCAAATTTTTTTAATTTTTTTTTAAAAAGAGGAAAATAATCTTGGTCGTAGATCACCGTGATCTACGACCAAGATCGAACACCGCATGCAGAGATACATGCGGTGTCCGCACGTAATAATCCCTCTAAAATCGCAAAGTATATTTTTCATTTTTAATACATCCGTTCGTCAGTCGAAAAACCTGTGGATTGTCCGCATCCCGTTTCCAGTGGGCTTAAAACGTCAGCAAAATCAATCCATTCCGTAGAAGCTGTGAATTCACGTGTAAATTTTAAGCTGTGAATCCGTTGGCTAGCGTGTTCATTGTCTTATGCGAGTCTAATTATTGCCGCATTAATCAGTGCTACGTTTTTGCCCTCACGCGTCTCGTCATTGCATGTTTCATATACGTATGTGAAGGAAGTTCAGGCGAGATATCAAAATGTGAATTGAGGTGCATTTAGTATGGCTGCAATTTGAACGGATTGCAAAGTTTTGAGGAAGACTTTTTTGTTTGATGGGGGAGTAAAGTTCTATTCAATTCGAATAAATGTCGAGATTTATAAAAGTTTTTGTTTGGAAATATGGTGAGAAACGAATGTCACTCAAAAATGGCAGATTTTTGTCATTCGAGATCACTCCTTGTCTCCTCCAGTTTGATGAACGTAGTTGTTAAATGAAATTCAATGAACGCCCCTGTTGTTTCAAACGAAGCCTAAGAAAATAGTTTCTTAAGAGAAGTGTTTCGGAGGATTCCAGATTATTGAGTAATAATTTAGCATCTTAATGTTTGGTAAAAATTTGAGACACGCATATACAAAAGAGAAAAGGAGGAGACGCTTCAATTTTTATGAAAGTCATTGAAGGGGAAAAAATAACAGTTGAAATAATCATTTATGTAATTGTAAGTTAATAGATCAACTCTCCTTTTGAATTAGAGAAGATGGAATTACAATATTGATGTACAGTGGTAGTTCAACAAAATTAGTTGTAACCAATCTTGAATGCCGCAGTCGATTGCTATGAAAGCGGGATAAGTAACATGTTTTAAAATGAGATAACTTAAATTCATAGATGGTCATATTGGCCTTATTGATGAGTTGCAAAAATGTTCATATGGGGGTCAAATGAGTTATGATAATGTTGGTAGGCCACAAAACCATTAGTTTGGAGTTGCATGAGTTGTGATACTATTCATATCCCACAGAGGCCAGAGTTGGTAGTTGAATGAGCAATGATAAAATTTTTAGGTCGTAGAGATCAGTGTTGGGAGGTGCATGAGTTGTGATGACATTTGTCGGCTATAAAGGCAAGAGTTGGGAACTGTATGAGCTGTGACAACGTCATTAGGTCACAGAGGCCAGATTTGGATGTTGAGTGAGCTATGATAATGTATGTATGCCGAAAAGATTGGATTTGAGAGTTACATGAGTTGTGAGTCACATATGTTGTGGTGGAGAGTTGTGAGGAGAGAGCTTCATGCGTTCAGAGAAGGTCGTTATATTCTAAGTATGACATTTAAAAGTTGTCATTGCAGGGTGTGTTATTATATCATTTTTGGGGTGCATCGTTAAATCATTTTTGAGATGCATCGTTGCACCATATTTGATTTGCTTGTTACACCTACTTTCGGCTGCATGGTTACACCATATGAGAGGCTCATTGTTCCATTTTATCTAAGGTGTTATTACACCATTTTTTGTTGTGTCATCACACCATCTTCGAAGTGCATCATTGCACCACTTTCTAATTTATTATGAACTTACAATTTTGATTGTCAAATATTATTTAATGACCATCAATTACTAGATTCACTAAAAATCTATGGGTTCAACTTGTATGAAAGTCGTCAGTTATCTTAACCATCAAAAAGGCATCAGACAAAAATTAAAAAAATTACCTACACAATCTTGATTGTCAAAATTTTCAGCCAGTTTTTGTTGTATTTAATGTAGTGTATGTCATAAAGGTCAAAGAGTATGTAGATCGACTTCAACAAATAGGTTTACATATGCTCAAGTTGTGACAAAGAAGCTTATAGATTCTGCTCTAGCGGCTGTAGGCTTGACTTCAATGAACAAAAAAAGAACTATAACACTTGGCTTTGACGAATGAAGGATGGAACTTTGACATCCGGCTTCGACAATCAAAGACGGAACCACTATTGTTCGGTTTTGACAAATATTGAATGCATATTAGGGGCTTAATTTCAATGAATGTTAGAAGGAGCTTTTTCAGGACGTAATAGGAGGCCGCTTCGACTATGTGGTACAATTAGGGCGATACATATATTTTTAATTTTCTATTTCTCGTCTTGTTTTTTTACAAATCATGTTTAGCTCATGTCTATCTTGGCGTTGATGTATTTTATGGATCTGTTCGGGCCTAAATAACTTCATACATATTTTTGTAGTGTTAGACAAGTATCAGTGGATGTAAGAAAAATGTCTGTGTCTGATACATATTCACACGAATACAACACACTTTTAGAAGAGTCAATGATGCATTGCTTACTACTTTATTGGTTATAATTTTCATACCATCGCAGACAAATATAGGTATGTCATCAAAATATTTATCCGTTTGGCAAAAATATGGATGATTGTTTTTATATTAAATTTAATCAAAAAATTACAAAAAAAAATAATAATAATACAAGCATGATACGCACATTAGACAAAATAAATATGAGATACATTTATTATTAAAATTATATGATAGAAACATGTGTAACAATATATCATTGTTTCCTAACATTTTAAAATATTGTATAGTAATTATAAAAAAAATTTAAATTATGAAATGCATTAAATTTATTTCAATTACTTGTTAAATAAAATATATTTAGTTGTATTAAATGTCCTTAACTCAATTGAAGTATTGTAAATTTTAATATGAAAAAAAAAGTAGCACATTTTAAAAAATTATAGGGAAAATTAGACATGTAGCACACAATTCTATTAGATTTATGTCTCTAGCACCTAAAGTTTCATTTTTACATATATAACACTTTATCTATGAAAGAAAACATTGACTTACAATTAAAAAATGATGATGACTGCTACTTTTCATATGATGTTTGTAAATATGAAAATTTTAATATGAGATAAATAAATTCATAAAAATTGGGAGCTATGCCCCAAAAATAAAATATAAGCATTACAAAATAAAATTAAAAAAATAGAGAAAACCTAAAAGAAAAACAAAGCCACCATCAATTTTCTACCAAAAAAACTCCTCATAAAAATTTTATTTGTCCACTTCAAGCCGGAAATTAACCAGTCCCCAACCCCACAGCCTCAATAAACTCCTCATCCACAACCAAAGCATTAAGCGCCGCCGCCGACAAGCAAACTTCCAAAGCCATGCTCCCTCCCCCCTCCTTCCCTTCATAAACCGTCACCTTCCCGTCCAACTTACTCCCACTGCCGCTCCTCACCTCCGCCGGCCGCCCCCACCCGAAATCGTTCCCAAACACATCAAACCTCGGCGAGCTCCCCGTAAGCAGACACGTTCCATGGAGCTTCTTTATCTTCATCATCTCCGGTCTCTTCGCCCAATTTTCCAACCATCTTATTGCATTTTCCTCCGTCGCGGAAGCCACTACCTTGTTCAGCTGTAATGCCGCCCAACCCAACCCGTTTTCAGCAAGTTCGTCGGCCCGAGCCGTCGCCGGAACACCAATCGCGGTGTTGCCCATATACGTTTTTNTCAGCAAGTTCGCCGGCCCGAGCCGTCGCCGGAACACCAATCGCGGTGTTGCCCATATACGTTTTGGGGAGTGGCGGTGTGATTCGGTGGCGTTGGCCGACGATCACCACGTAGGTGGTCTCTATGTCTGGCTTGAGTCCTCTTGCACGGGTGGCCGCGCGCCACATGTGGGCGAGCAAAGCCTGCATCAAAAAATTTAGGATCTTTTTTTTCCTTAATCACTTCGGGTTAATGTATCATATTTGCATGTCCAAGGATTAATCACTAGATTATAATATAATTTTTTTATAATCAAATCCTATTAATTGTTTCATTCTTGTGATGATGATGCTCAATGGTAAACTTTTGAAATACCCAAACAAATATCGCTCGATCATGCATTGAGTAGGTAACCAAATTAGCGTGGTAAGTAGGGTAGTAATCAAGCCGGGTTGTGCCAAATATGTCATGGCTTGGATTTGGCATGGCCGAATCATAAATTGTTCATCTTGAGCTCGAATTTGAGAAAAGCTTATACATGTATGTATATATCAGATATGCATAAAAATGTTAATTTTCATATTTGATTTGTATTGGTTTGTCGATATTAATTAAAAGGTAAGAATTGAGATGAGAACCTAATTTTTTATTTAGAATTTTTAATTTTTACATGATTTTTAATATAAAACATCTAAACNAGACACCTTCCATGGAGCTTCTTTATCTTCATCATCTCTGGTCTCTTCGCCCAATTTTCCAACCATCTTATTAAATTTTCCCCGGTCGCAGAAGCCACTACCCTGTTCAGCTGTAATGCCGCCCAACCCAACCCGTTTTCAGCGAGTTCGCCGGCCCAAGCCGTCGCCGGAACACCAATCGCGGTGTTGCCCATATACGTTTTGGGGAGTGGCGGTGTGACGCGGTGGCGGTGGCGGTGGCCGACGATCACCACGTAGGTGGTCTCTACGTCTGGCTTGAGTCCTCTTGCACGGGTGGCTGCACGCCACACGTGGGCGAGCAAAGCCTGCATCAAAAAATTTAGGATCTTTTTTTCCTTAATCACTTCGGGTTAATGTATCATATTTGAATGTCTAAGGATTAATCACTAGATTATAAAATAAGTTTTTTTTATAATCAAATCCTATTAATTGTTTCATTCTTGTGATGATCATGCTCAATGGGAAACTTTTGAAATACCCAAACAAATATAGCTCAATCATGCATCGAGTAGGAAACCAAATTAGTGTGGTAAGTAGGGTAGTAATCAAGCCGGGTTGTGCCAAATATGTCATGGCTAGGATTTGGCTTGGCCGAATCATAAATTGTTCGTCTTGAGCTCGAATTTGAGAAAAGCTTATACATGTATTTATGTATCTGATATGCATAAAAATGTTCATTTTCATATTTGATTTGTAATTGATTTCTATATTAATTAAAAGGTAAGAATTCAGATGAGAACCTAATTTTTTATTTAGAATTTTTAGTTTTTACATGATTTTTTATATAAAACATGTAAACAAATTACAATCTTAAAAGAGTATTTCATTTTTCATATTAATTTTTTAATAAATAATTTTACAAATCTATATAAACAAGTATTTGACTAGATTTCAATTTGGCATGTAATTAATTTATTTAAAGTAATTAAAATAATATATAAATTATAAATATTTTTTTAATCAAATAGCATAATAAATAGTAATAAATTAACTCATTGAAATAAAAAAATATATTAAATTTATGTTCATATTTATATTAAAGATATTCTTAAAATATTTTTATTTATTAAATTTTATTTAAATAATATACCATATAAATATAGAATATTCAACAAGTTGTAAAACAAAAAAAAGAGTTTGTTCACGAAAATTTAAAAAAAAGTTGGACTATGTTCAATTCAGATTAATTTAAGCTTAAGATTTTCTAAAAATATTTGAACTTGTCTATTTACTCATTTAAAAAAATATGATATAATAAGTTCAAGGTGTTCATCAAGTGTATTGCTTCATTTACAACCCTAAGTGTAAATGAGTCAAGCTAACTCCTCACCATGCTCGGGCTTGGCTTGCTAAGTGGCTTGTGAACTGAGCTCAATGAGCTAATAGGTCAAACCCAAGGCCACCTTGATTCCACTTGTTAGCTTGTGAATCTACTGGTTTAAAAATTAATTAATACATAAAATACTCAAACTATATTAAAATTCAATATTTTTTTAATTTTTAAATTATTTAAAAGTTATATTCNAGGATGCGGACTTGCTCTGCTTCAGATTCCGACATGGCTGCCTTCTCGGTTTTTGGAGGTGGCAATAAAGCTGCCTTTTTTTTATTAGGGAAAAGTTATTAGTTGCAGATTTTACCCATGTGCACTTCGTTTTGTTCTATTTTTAAGAGAAAATACTATCTTTTGTCATGTTATCTGAAGTACGTGTAGTGAGACTCATATGATCGTCTGTATTTTTTTATTTACCCATTATAATATTTTTTCATCTTGTAATCAATCCAAAATATTGACATCTACAAATCAAATATATTTTTTCATCTATTTTTCAAATTCTCGCTCAAATATCAAAATTTATTGAAAAATCTCAAATTGTATTATTCATTTTTATGAAATTATTAATAATTTAATCATGTGCGTTTAAATGTATTGGTTCGATAGTTCAAAAAAATCACTTAATGCTTCTTTTGTTAATAGCACTATTTCGGGTGTCTTGTATATAATGATTTCTTATAAATATTGATCACGAAACTGGTAATATACGAGAAAAACTCTTACTCTTCCAAATGTCGTACCTATAAAATAATGAAAAAAAAAACTAAAAAAATGTTAAAAAAGAAAAACTATATTTATTCATCTATTTGCGTGGTGACTCTGAACAAAAAAAGTTTTAAAAAAAATTATAATTTCTAATAGCAATGAAAAACGAAGACATACATCGAGTCTCTTTCACCAATCCAAGCATATTAATCTATAAGTATAATTGCATATTCATCACTTGAAACATTGTTAGTTATAGATTTGGCACCCACATCATCTTTTCAACTAACAAACTGATGCATTTAAGTGTGTCACTGTCAAATCATTGATAATGTGATAAAAATAAAATAGATGGGTCGAGTTTTTTTCCCTGTATTCTAATATTTCAGTGAAACTTTGAAAAGTGGGCGGAAGAGAGTGCTAGATTTGCAAATAGCAATGTTTCGAGCGCTTTGTATGTAATTGATAATTTCATTCAATAACTCTTATTTTTATTTTCATTTTCTATGTTTTTGCCTAATTGTTAAACAAAGATTCTCAAGGATTTTTGAAAAGAGATGAATGAGCATCCATAAATAATAAATTGTTTCTTTCAATCAAAATATAATAAAGTATAGTCAAATTCATCAGCACACGAGGGTTCGGGCGACATAATTAGCCCTTTTTAAAAAAATACTTTGAGCATTGTATATTTGTATTTATTGTGCAGCAACTTATGTTCAGAGGAGGCATAATAAACCCTATAAATAGAGGAGGCAACCTCAAGGTACACTGATGGAAACATGGGATCAAAATTCTTTGAAGTTGTTATTCTTTGCTTAATAAATATAAGACGTCTCTCTTTTCCTCTTTTTTCTTATCTATTTTTCTAGTTCTCTACTCCCTTTTATAGCTCTTTTTTAGGTTGTGTGATTCTAAAAACATTCCAAACTTCAACAAATAATCATTTATTTGAAGGGTAAAAAGTGGTGTCTTAGTATAATACTTTTGTGAATAGATGAAGCATAATAGAAAGCTAATAAGTATATGATTTTTCTCATAGTTATGGTTAAAAGGAATAAGTTTTATCAAACATGATGCCCCACTCTAACTAATATGTCATTAGTGGTGAGATAATGATGCATTATTTTTTATATAAAAAAAGCATATATGTTATCAAAACATTTGGACTAGCAACAAGAACATGACCATAAAAGTTGAAAGATATAATCTCTATGCTTTAAATGTTAAGAGAGCAACCAATTTCTTCCTAAGATGTTGTAAGAAGTATCAAACAATTGTTATTAGGTACGATCTTCTGACTATGATATTCATAAAATTTTTAAAATTTATAAAGGGTTAGTGCCCACTATATTAAGATAGATTTGTCATAGATCAAAAAGCCACAGCACAAAGAGATGGAATCATTTTAGTTCATAAAAAAAGGCATTCAATTCCTAAACTTAATAGTAATTTACTTGAAGGAATTTTAAAAAGAATAGACTATTTTATAGTGCATAATCCACAAAATACCATAAAAATTTAAAAATAATTAGCAAAAAAAGATTATATTCACAAAATTTTCATATCATCTTAGTTGTATAAAATAATTTTCAATTATTAAATTTATTACATTAAAAAAATAGCCGATATTCGTTAAGACGTTGACAATGAATTTTTATTTTGAAGATCTATTGCTAGGCATTGAACACTCTCATGGCTTTTAATTGTAGAGAATAAATATTGAATTGCCTTGATAAGACTATGATCAATAACATCCAATGCAATAAAAAAAAAATTGAATTGAATCCATCTAGCCTGATATTTATGTTTTCCAATACTAAAACCTATTTTGTATCTTTGCTCTCAAAATTAGCCTTCATAAGAGCTTATTTTGAGATTAAAACACAACCCATATTTATGATGGTAACCAAAAACAAAAGTGTTCTATTTAGAATATCATAAAAATGAGAAATAAAATAACTAATATTTTCATTTAAAGTAATGAAGGTGACTCTAGATGAATTAATTTATTTTTTGGCTTTACAATCATCTTTATCTTAAATTTGATGACAGAGGAACCAAATATCATGTTCAGTGTTCCTTACTTAGGCACATTTGACACATCATTTGATTCATCTCACTTTCAAGTGTCATTTATGATATTCTTTTCAATAAGCATAGCTTCATATGAAAAATCCTTATGAAGAGCACAAGAATCCAAAATTTGAAAAGTAGCATACCAGTTGCATTTTAGTTCAAATATGTCTTTGGTAATTATTAAGAAATTATTCCATGTAGTTTTTTTTTTAAATAAAAAAAAAACTTTGAAATTCTTCAATATGTTATAGAATTCAAATAGTGGATTGACAAACGGGATAATGCTCTAAGAATTGTTTACATACCTTGAAATTTAGCCAAAGTGCTCCTATAGTTTTTATATAAGATTTTATTGTTTAAAGAACAAAACATCCCAATTTCTTTAATAAGCGTAGGTTCTCTAATAAAGAGGGTAGCAAATTTTATTGTGAATGAAAAATAATTCAAGTCAAGTTGTTCAGAGATTTTTCAAGAGGCAATAGATGTAGTTATTTGGATGGTGATTGAATCAACTATAAGGCAAGCCTTTTTTAGGGAGTTCCATCAATCATACTTTGTATATGCAACCATTGAAATCATGGATGAAAAATATGATCATTAGAAGAGATAACCTCCTATATNTATATATATATATATATATATATATATATATATATATATATTACCAAAGGCTTTATTTTTAGCTTTAAAACTATAATGTAGAACTTGATAGTAGAAAAGTAAGCAAGATAACCATTTATGAACTAAGATCGAGCAAGAAGAATAAAGAACTTGGTCGTATCAAAATTCCATTTTATGTAGGTTGTATCACCAAACTAGGGATTAAAATTACTCCATTTTTCTTTATTTTAATAGTTTAAATTTGTTCATAATAGATTAATAGAGAGGGAGATCAAATGTAATTTTGATTTCAAAGAGAGAAATGATGTCAATATCATTATTAGCAATGAATTTATTTTATTCATGAATATGCTTTCTCCTATGCAAACCTATAACACTCTATGCAATGATATGTCAGGATGCATAGGAACTATTAGGTTTGGTATAAGAAAGAGTTTTAGTGTTGTAACTTTCTACATTAGGGGTGAGCAATGTGAATTTGATTATGGTCAACTGATTTTTCGCATAGATTGGTCAAGTTGATGGAGGAATTAGTAGTTGTTGTTAAGAGAGATATTAGGGGATAAGAGGAAGTAGAAAGTCTATACTGATTTTAGAGGTGTTGTTAGGTAATGATGGTAGTTCTTTAGTGGAGGAGTAGTAGGTTGGGTTAGTTGGAAGAGAAAAGGATAAGTGTTGTCTGCGATCCAATGTTAAATATATATCTAATGACTTTGTTAAAAAATAGATATAAAAGACATTAGCATGTCCTTGAGTAGGTCATCTAGTTTGCTTGAAGATTCTTCACTTAAAAAAATAAAATATAAAACATATTTGCATCTCTATGAGTAGATCATCTAGTTTGCTTGAAGATTCTTCCCTTATTTAAATAGGAGCTAGTTTACTTTGTACAAACAATTGGACTTAAATGGCAGATATTAGAATCATATGAGAAGGTATCACATCTAAACAAACTTGAGCCTCCATTTTTAGGTAACAATTTGTTCATTCTTTGTGTCATTAAGTTTCAACATAATAAGATCTGATGGTGTAGATTGGATGGAAGTATTAATATTAGTTCTATCAAAAGCTATTTGCGATTTTGATTCAATGAGAAAGGATATAGCTAAAGGACATCCAATTTTGCTAATGACCTTGGATATATAATTCTATTCCAATACATAGAGAAGATTAGGAAGGTTCGGTCAAATTTGAATGCCTTTGAAATCATCCAGTACTGCCTTGAGTGACCATTTTCTTAAGATGAATGTTCGTTCATTAGTAAATCATATGCCTTCAATATATACTAAATTAAAGTTCTCCACATTTTTAGATATAAATATTAAAGAACCCTTCATTAAGAAAGAGAAGGTTAAACCTGTAATTAAATTTACATGCTTTTTAAATAATTTGAAGTGGATGACCATAAAAAGGTCAAAAGTTAGTGGTTTCAATTCAAGTTGAGACCAACTCAAACTTGCAAGAATCAAACCTAAGCCATTGAGTAAATAGTTCAAAAAGGCTTGACTTGACTAAAATGGCCATAATATAAATGACTCAAGCCTGAATCAATAAACTGTTTGACATAATTATAAATAAGTATATACGAAATAAATGAATACAAATAAGATATATAAATACATGAAAATAATATTTCATTAAATATTAATATTCACCTTAATGTTGGTCACATAGAACTTATACGAACATTTTCCTCAGGTTTTGTGCAGCTAGATTGGTGAAAATCTGAAAAAATGCCCATCTTTAGCCTGGCATGGTACGCAAGGCCTGGGCGTGACCATGCTCGAAAGTACCTCAGCGTGGTCACGCTAACTCTGGGCGTGACCACTCTCAAGAAAACTGACTTCACATATTAGAGATCTGTGGCATTCATCCACGGATTAGGCCACAAATTGTCACGCTCTTTCACTGGCGGTGATTCGCGGCTCTTCAACTGTCAACTATCAGACTAATTGTCATTGTCAGCTTGCCAGTATATCAGACGACTTTGGAGGGCTCCGCCACTACCTTACAAGCCTATAGATAAGCAACTTCTGTGAGAGCATCCATGCAGTGATTGATAAAGAAGGGATTCTGATGAGCTTCTTCGTCCTCCTCCTCAGGTCATCCTCCTCTCCTCCTAGTAAGTTCTTCCCCTTTCCTCCTTTTAATTTAAGCATTTTTTAACTAAAAGCTTTAAGTTGATTCTAGGTTAAGATAATCTACTCAAAAGCCTTGGATTAGGCTTTGGTTGGGATCAGATTAGGGTCGATTATGAACCTTGCCTAACCCAAAATCACTTGGTTAAACCCAATCCTAGACCTAAACCAACCTAGGTCTAGCCTGAACTTAACCAATCTTAGACTTAGCCCAACCTACATCTAGCCTAGACATATCCAATACTAGACTTAACTCAACCTAGGTCTAGCCTAAACTCACCAAATTCTAGACTCAACCCAACCTTTAGGATAAGTCATTGAGTCAAAGACCCTCTTAAAAATTCAGATTGTTTTATCATTCCATACACTATAAGAGACCAGTTTATGGAAAAGGTGTTATGTGACTCGGGAGCTTGCATAAATCTAATAAACCTTTTTAATGTTTGGAAGACTAGGATTATAAGAACTTCAGCCTGTCATAGTGACCCTTCAATTAGTTTCCCATTCTTTAACCTTTCTAAGGGGTGGGGGGTGTAAAAATGTCCTAGGTAAAGTAGAAAAACTCATCTTCCTCGTTGATTCAATTGTGTTGGTATGAAGGAAGATGTTGAGATCCTATTATTTTTTACAAACCTTTTCTTACAACTTATAAATCTAACATTGACTTACAAAAATGGGAGTTAATTATTAGAGCACAAAAAAGGAAGTTAATTTTTTTTATTCTTCTTCTAATACCACTCCTTAATTATACCTTAACCGATGTTTGAGATTGAAAATATAAAGGTTGCAAGAGATTTTAAATGAGAAGTTTGAAAAGAAAGGTTTAATATTTCAAAAGGAAGAAGATATGAGATCACAACAAAATAGACAGAAGAATCTCCATCTCAATTAAAATAATTGGTGAGAGATTGATGATTATTAAACTTGATATTTGATCCTGAAGAAAAAAATTAAGACTTGATTTGACATTGTTAAACTGAGAACATTAAACCAAATACTATTTGGGAGATGACCCAATTATTATCTTGCCTATAGATTGAATTTGTGTTGTGATTGTGATGGGGTCAAGTTGAGGATATTAAACAATATGTTTACTTTGAGGCAACCCAAGATATTTACTTTTTTGTGTGTATGTGTATGTTTTGCTTGTTAGAATCCCTAGAACCACTTACCTCTTACATAACTAAAGTGCTTGCTGTTACAATTTGACTTACTTATGTTTTAGATCTTGACAATAAACCAGCATATTTTTACTTTAGATTTATGTCTATATTCATATAACTTCATCTTTTACTTTCATGTTAGTTATCTTGTTATATATATTATTTGTTATCATCTACTCTACATAGGTGAGTCACAAGTGTTACGTGCTACCGTTTGTGCCAAGATATATATTTTTTTTGTTGCATACTCATGTTCTACTATGCTTTACCTGTCTCCATTTTTTGTGGTATTCACATGTGTCGTATTAAAAATAAATTTGGAGGAGAGAAAATCTGTTATATTGCACTTTAAGTTAAAATCATGATCTATCTTAGAGTTTATATAAATTATAAGATAGAGGAAGATAAAAATAGAGGCGAATTTTAATAATAAGGAGGTGAAGCTTGAGGTAGGGTCAAATTAAAAGTTGGTATCGATAAATATTTCAAACAAGTTAATGGATTAAAAACTTTCCTAACTTAACCTTAAAATTTTAAAGTTAATGGGATAATAACAAAATTAAGAATGTTTAAGTGCATAGCTAATCAGAGCTAGGTGTGAAGTTTTAATTTCAGGAAACTCTAACCCTACTTGAGTTATTTAAAAAGGATTAAATAGATATTGTATTAGTATGAATTATATTAGGATGTTAGTGAGTTGTATGAGAATTCTACTTGTACATATAAACCTAAGCGCTTAAGTTTAAATTAATTACTTAATTAATAGAAAATTACTAAATATCTTAATCTATAATAGTCTACTATATCTATTAAATTATAAACTTAGATTTTGAAATTACTAGGAGACAAACAATGTGTAAATTTGAGGGAATTTGATGTGAAATATGAGATAAAACTTGTTAGAATTTTCTTATAATTTTTCAGATATTTTATGTGCAATTGAAAGATACAAAAGTTTATGAGGGCTTTAAAGACACAACCTAAGATATTGAAGCGAAATAGAAGGAAACTCGTTCAAACCATAAACCTTAAGCAACCAGGCTACCATGCCTTGCCATGAGGGACCCGTACGTGCCATATTTAGCTACACTCGCTCTAGTTCAGCATGTACGCGCCACTTTGGGAGCCCCCTGACATCCTAACCCCTAGAAAACTGAACAATAGGCGCATTGGCACCCAAAAAACTTGGCTCCTAAGTGCCACACCAAGCATGTATGCACTGCTTATTGAGCGTGCCCATGCTAGACCTTGCACATGTGTGCCAACTTTGGGGAGCCTAGGTACCACCTCAGGCAAGGCACCGCTTCTTCTAACTCTAAGGCCTTGCATCCGAGATTTACAAGCCGTGCAGAAACTGAGATCTCAAGACTTTGATGCTGTAGGGAAGAACTCTGGCGCCATGATTTCGAGAGTTACGATAGTTCTGTCCTAGTGGCAATTTGTGGGTGCAATCCATGGCTTCAAAAGATATATTGTGTTTAATGAAAATGGGCTTCACTCCACAATAAAAGAATAATTGACCCTTGAAGTGACACCGAGAGGAAGTATAAAAGTTTGGAGAGTCATCCGAGAACACTTACAATAAACAACTTCATTAGAGGAATATTAGGAGAGTGTGAGAGATTCTGAGAGTTATCCCGATTGTTTACGAGAGGAAGACCATCACCTGCAAAAAGATTTGCAGGTCACATTTTGTACCGCAGTTTGGGCCAACTCTTGTAGCTGTTGCCACCTTCGGTCGCTGTTGCCTCTGGCAGATGCCGCTGCTTCTGAACGTCGCCCACAGTCAGCCTCCTACACCTATAGCCACCAACAACTGTCGACCACCACTTATAGACTGTCATTGACCACACCCCTGCTCTTGTAACCACCGATCACTCAATCACCATTGACCACTACTTGCCGACCACCATCAACAACTGCCAACAACCAAAATCTTAGAGTCATACAACAACCTACAAAGTGACACACCATCCCAAACGTAATACCAACCCCTAATACGGTGTCGTGAAACATTAACCACCCGATGTGTTCACTCCCAATCGTAGGGTGACAACTTCATCTTTGCACCGATGTTGTAACTCGGGAGACTGTGCATCATCAATTCATGTTAGATCTCTTCAACTTGATCAAATCTTGTGTTTTTTTTTCCTTTCCGAACTTTTCACGCAAGAACTTCTGTTGTTACCACAAGTTGTTTTTCCTTTACATGAGCGTGTGCAAATTATTTTGCACACATAAAAAAAAACATAAATATATTTAAAAAAGACCTAATGCTTATAAAAATCGCAACATTAAAGTAGATTAAATTATTAAAAATATTTTTATCATAAAAGGTTTTTAAAATTATATAATAATTATTGTGAGGCAAATTTATAAGGTTATACCAATTGTTTGAATAACTAAATCATGAAAATTAATGAATATAAATCAGAATTTATTAAAAAAAATTGATGCCCCAAAATATTATTTTCTTCTTCTGTAAAAATTGAGATTTGTAGGGGGTCCAAACACTCAGTTCGAACTAGGGGTGTACATGAGTCTTGCTCGGCTCGATAAGTCGCTAATGAACTGAGGTTGATGAGCCAACAAGCCAAGCTAAAGCCAGCTAGCCCGACTAGACTCATGTATTGGCTCATTTAAGAAAAATATTAATATAAAAATATATAAAATTTTAAGAATTTATCTTTAAGTTATAAAAAACATTTTAAAAATAATATTTTGCATTATATGTTAGATGAATTTTAATTGACAACATATTATAAAATTAGCTTATATTAATATCAAAATTTTCTTTTTTATAATAAACAAGCTGGCTCGGAGTGAGTTTGAATTCACGGATTTAAGTTCGAGCTTAAATTTAAACTCTATAAAATTAATTAAGCTCATGCTCAGGCGTAGAATAGATCCAACTTGACTCGAGCGGTTCACACCACTAGTTCAAACGGTACCGACATGAAACCAATGCAACCTCATCAACAAATCTGAAATGCTGCCACGTGTCTTCAGGGAAGAACGGCGAGATCGGGNCAACAAGCCAAGCTAAAGCCAGCTAGCCTGACTAGACTCGTGTATTGGCTCGTTTAAGAAAAATATTCATATTAAATAAACTAAAAAATATATAAAATTTTAAGAAATTTTCTTTAAGTTATAAAAAACATTTAATAATTAATATTTGTATCATATGTTAGATGCAGTTTAATTGACAACATATTATAAAACTAGCTTATATTAATATCAATTTTTTTTTATAATAAACAAGCTGGCTCGGAACGGGTTTGAACTCACGGATTTAAGCTCGAGCTTGAACTTAAAATCGATAAAATAATTAAACTCACGCTCTAGCTGAGGATAGATCCAACTTGACCCAAGCGGTTCACACCACTAGTTCAAACGGTACCGACATGAAACCAATGCAACCTTATCAGCATATCGGAATGCTGCCACGTGTCATCAGTGGAACGGCGAGATCGGATGGATAGAGCTTGTCCAGGCCGATGTAAAAAGGTCACCGCTAGGGTTTCGCATTTTCTCGTGCATATGGCACTGCCGCCGCCGAGAGGAACAGGCGCGGTGCCGTTCAGGGCTGCCCTCCCAATTCTTCCTCTCATATCTATCTAATTTTTTTTGCTTCTTTCTCTAGATCTATCACTTCTTCTCCAATCCATAAAAAGCAAAATNATATGGCACTGCCGCCGCCGAGAGGAACAGGCGCGGTGCCGTTCAGGGCTGCCCTCCCAATTCTTCCTCTCACATCTATCTAAACTTTTTTGCCTCTTTCTCTAGATCTATCACTTCTTCTCCAATCCATAAAAAGCAAAAAAACCCGAGAAAATCAGAAAAAAATTATCTATCTAGGGTTAGCTACTGATAGAGGAAGGTTTGCTATCTTATACGCTCTACGTATTTTTTCTTGTAATTGAAGAATAGGAAAAGAAGAAAAAAAAGGAAGAAAAAGGAGGAAAAAAAGGTGCAGGTGAGGTTATAAGTGGTCGAGCAGATGTCGCAAATCCAGGTACCGCACCAAGGACCTGTATCAGGCCCTAGCGCGGCGACGCAGAACAGCGGCGGAGGTGCGTCGCAGTTCCCTTCGACCTCCCTTTACGTGGGGGACCTTGATGTGAACGTCACGGACTCGCAGCTGTTCGATTTGTTTAGCCAGGTTGGGCGGGTGGTTTCTGTGCGTGTCTGTAGAGATATCAATACCGGGCGATCGCTTGGCTACGCTTATGTCAACTACAGCAACCCGGTCGATGGTAAATTATTTTTCTAGATTTTGGAGGAGCTCTCTTTGTTGTTGTTGTTGTTCTTCTTCTTGCATGCATGTAGCTTCAAATTGGGATTTTGAGTTCGTGTCGCGTTAATTTTGGTGAGATGAGTATTCTTCTTTTACATCTTTTTCTTTCATGTAATTGCAAGCTGTGATTTTGAGTATGTTTTTATGTTAATTTTGGTGAAATGTGTAGCAGCTTTTTCTTAGCACTATAAACATTTTATTTCTCATTAGGAAGAAGAAGAAGAAACTACATATTACACTCAAGGATTCCAAGGAGTGATTCTTTAATCATGTCAGTTTTCTAAAGAAGTAGATGCTAGAAGTTAGGATGAGAAGCTTAGATGAAGTGGAAGATGGAAGTTAGTTGAGAAATATATTTTGATGTATTCTTATTTAGCACTGCTGTATTTTTGAAAACTTGCAAAAAAGGAGAAGTTTTAAAATTTATCGCTTGCTCATCTCGAACCCATTTTTTCAACTATGGCGTCTATGTTACTTGCTTGATTGAGTTTTTGATATTTTTATTAAAGCGCAAAGTCAAGCAGAATGTGCTATTCAACTTGATCATTTCAATATTACTTATTTATAATTTCTATATGTTTTTGTTTGCACTATATATTGAAACATTTGGTGAGTATTGATCAAGCTTGCTTCTCAAGATTTAGTCAAGCTTGCTATTTTGTACTTGTTTATTTATAAGCAAATTGAGGTGTTTCCCTTCACTTCAAAGCTTTGAAGAGCCCACTTAATCATCTAACCTATTCTTTATAATCCATTTGCTTCTTTCTTTAGTACATATGATTTGCCAGGTTTTCATTATCTGTAGTTTTTCCTTGTGATAATGTTGCCTCATCTTCATTAATTTTATGTCTTTATTGCTGTGCACTTCTAATGACGAATTGTTTTTCATTGTAAATTGAATTAAGTAGTACTGATTTATTCATTTCTTCTTGATTTTATTTTTAGCTTGCATGGTGTTTATACCATAACTTTTTCTTCCTTAGAGTGGTTGTATTTTTCATTGTCTTCTTTTTTTTGAATTTTTAATTCTTTTTAAATTTTATCTTTCCTGCATAATGCACTGTGTACATGTCAAGCAATGGCCTTATTTGATTTAATAATTCATTAATGGTACAGTTTAATTTAATCACATGTAATTTGACTAAATGAAGCAGTGTTATATTGGGTACTGCTGCTGCATACTGTGTTTGAAAGTAAAAACAAAGAAAAGAAAAGAAAAGTAGTAAAAAGCAGCCATTGCTATTTGAATCTATTAAATGCATGATATACCTTCAGTTGATTGGTTTTTGCTTTAACCTGCGTACTCATTTCTTAAAATGCTTGGAGAATATTTATGAGCTTCCCTTTGTACATTTCTATCTCGAGCTGATTGTCAGATTTTGCTGCATGTTTAAGAGTGGAGTTTGTGAGGAAGATGGGTTTAATAATAACAGCATTTGTTGAAAAAAAAATGCTTTTGTTAGGACCACACAAACAGTTTGATGACATGTTTCTATTTTTGAAATCGGCTTTCTAGATATAAGTTTGGTATCCATCACTTGTATTTGGTTTTTCATTGAATTTTTATATTTTTGGAATGCGATGATGCGACAATTATGATTATTTTAGGAAATTTAGTGAACATTATTTCCCTGTAATTTAAGTTGCAGTAATCAAGGAGACATCCAACGAAGTTAAGGTGAAGTTCATTTGAAGTTAAGGTTTGTGCTGGAGCTTACGGGCCAAATCAGGTTGATCAATATTAGCGGAACAGGCAGATATATGCTTTAGAAGTTTCAGAAGATCAGATTTGGTGTCATGGAAGTGTGTCCACAATCAAAGTTGATGAAACTTTAGCCCTTTCTAGTTAAATAGGACAATATTTAAACCTGTATTTAATGTGGAATCTGATCGAGGGATGATGTGGAACTTATGATCTTGATCAGGAGAGATTTTGGGCTATAAATGTCAGGAATGAGGTGGAGAGGGGAGACTTATGGTTGATTTATAATCATTTGGAGGTGAAATAAGTGATTGTTAAATAAGTGTGTTAAGAGGACTAAATCTTACTTCTCCCTATGAAAGAGGATTAAATCTCTCCCTAAGAATATTTTAATGGTAGTTGAATTCTAACGAATTCATTCATTAAAATATGTCCAAAGTGTTCAAGGAAATATGTTAATAAAAACTAACAAAACATTTATTGTGTCTTATATGTCAAACAAAGACTAACATAATTCTTCATTGGAACATGTACTTGTAGCATTCAAATAAATGTGTTAATGAAAGCTAATGAAATGCTTGACAATGTTTTGTAATAACCTAAAACAAAACCTAAAACAAGGGAGTAGCCTTACATACTCGTTAACTTTAAAAGGTGGTCTATTATGAACTTATCTGCTTGTCTGCTTGTTCTATTCATCTGCGGTGAACATAGTGCTCTAGGTTTGAGCCCTAACCATGTGGACTATTTTTGTAAAACCTTCATGAGGTGATTAATATAGTTTCCTATGAATGTGTATTTAGCCTGTGTTCTTGTTTCCTATAACATTATTGTTGTCAGCCAAAGATGTTATAGCCATCCCAATTAGTGTGGCTGGCACAGTTGTAGTTTTTTCAGATGATTTGGTTAGTGAAGAGATGAAGCCAAGGCAATTTGCATAATTTTGTTTCATGCTGCATTAAACCCAGAAATAATCAACAAGATGATTTTTGGTTGACCCATCATAGTTGAGACCTATTGAATGGCGAGCCTATAGTTCTGGAGATCCTCTTAAATTTTGCTGATTTCTCACTCATTTGAGAGAGAGAATTTGCTCTTGCAAATTAAAATCATACTATAATTACAATTACGGAGTCCTTGCTGTTGATGTGAACTTGATGATGTAGTTGACATATTGATGTTAATCATCCAGGAAATTTAGTCGACCATTATTTTTGGTTTTTTCTATGTAGCAACTAAATTAAGCAATTTGTTCCCAAATGATCTGCTCAACCCAATTGCAAGCTACTATGGTCATTTATCTGATCAACGAATTTTGGTTGCATTTCTTGCCACTGCACACCTGAAGACTTTGGACTCATATTTTGCCTTTTATAATGAACAATATTTGCGGGGCCCGACAAACTCTCACCATCAGTCATCTACAGGACCTAAAAATTTTCAAATAGTAAAAAAAGACTATTTTCAATCCTACAGAATCTTCATCTCATTTTCTCCTCTATTTTTGTTGAATCTACAAGCTCTCACAAAGTCACTTTCTCTCTCACATGCCACTGGAACACATTCTAGAAAGCTCCTACCTCAATTTTGTTCTCTGTTGACATTGAGCTCTTGCGTCAAGCTCGAGTTGGGAATATAGGGACAAGCTAAGCTCAAGCTTGTCGTGTAAGATACACTCGAGCTCGAGCTCTAGTTTGAGCCAACGATTTAGTAGGTGAGCCCATATCGAGCTGAATTCGACTCATATGTGCCCTCAGTGCAACTTGTTGCTTTTTTTCATTTTTGCCATTCTTGGTTACCATCCCATGACTGCATTTTCTTACCATTTCATAACCATGTGGATGCTCACACAATTTTGCTAAATGTCAAAACAATATGAATAGCTTGTATTTTTGTATTAGAGATTTGATTAACTGGTTCAAAATGATTTATGTCCATTGGGTCTTTTGGAAATTGGTTCTTTTTGTATTTTCTAATATAAGTGCTTATTTCTTATTTTCTTCATCAAACGAGCACGATTTGATGAAAAGATCTTTTGATGAGTGTTTTTAGTTTTTCCATCCAAAATTAAAAAATAAGCGCTTCCACTTGCTATGTGATCTTCTATGATATTTCTTCCGCTATATTGATGTTATCAAAAGTGCTAGGCGCCGTTAGGTTTTGGGTTGTTCACGCCTAAGGGGCTTAGTGCCAATTTATGTGCTTTTCCGTATGAATCAAGGTGGCAAAAAAACTTATCACTTTACTTTATACTTTATAAAAAAAAGGTTTTAAATGACTAAAGTAGTTTAACCAATTAATATTTTATCACTCATGGTCTAGAGATTTTCAAAGTTTTGCTAAAACTATTGTATTTTCATCCTCACATCATCATCTTCTTCGTTATCTCCATTGTCTCTCCCTTATTTGCAGTTTTCCATCTTTCCTCGCAACTTATCATCTTCATCTTGAATATCATACTACTATAAAAATAAATACCAATATGTAAATCTAACTTTTTCAGTTGCTCTCATTTTTTGTTCAACTACTCTTTTCTATGTCACCATGTCAAATTGTCATCATGTGAAACTCATCTTTCTTTTTTGGTATTAGCACTACCTTTTTAATCAAGGCAAAAACTCATCTCATTTGTGGATGCCTCAAGATAATGTGTGTTGACCACATTTTTAGTGAGGTCTTAGTCTCATACTCTCAGAACAAATAATCTAGCCTTAGGAGTTCCTTGTTGACTATCCTAGCGGACTAGTAATGGAGCCCACCCGTAGAATTTCAAACATATTCTTAACTCATTTTTGTGAAGAACTCGCATGAATGGTTCCAAGCACTCAACTTCTAGTTGCAAGGGCTAATGACCAACATATAGGGGGCCTAGAAATGAGTTCCTATAGGATCAAACAGTCTTAGGTGAACCCTTTGTGACTCGATTACTCGCTAACGACGCACTTCACACACTCACTGCATCACACATGACTTTGACTTAAATCGACTCGCCCGTCGGCGAACTCGTCCGGACGACCCCGGAGGACGAAACAGATCGCCCCGACGCGTCCAGAACGTCAAGTATAGCTAGGAAGGACACCCATATTGCTATGGTTTCGCGCGCGAGCGACTAGTATGAAAATTGATGCATTTTTTTAAAATAGCATGACATGGGTTCGGGCTCAACCTGGGTTCAATTTGACCTCGAAACAGGCTGAACACGAGCTAGGGCCATTTCAAATTTCAAAATTTTAAATTTCAAATCAGCTACATAATTTCATCTTAATTAAATCTAATTAGGGATTATTACTTACCTAATAAACTATCCCTGGAAGGAATTCATTCAATTCCCCGCCAACGCCTCCCGTAACGTCTCTTCAGCTATACAACCTCTCCCTGGCATTCAAATCAGGCAGTCACCAAAAAAGCTGCTCCTCCTCCATCGGCTCAATCTCATTTGCCCCTTTTCTTCTTCACCTCCTCCTTTTGCGAGCTCGCCTCCCTGCACTACATTCGACCTCACCTTTCCTCTCTTGCCCTAGCCTCACTCGATCCAGCTTCTCCTCTACACTGAAGGCCAAAGACCACGACCTGCTTTGCCTCCCACTCCCGCATCTTCCCCGCTCGCCCAAAAAAAAAAAAAATCCTCGCTATCGTCTTCTTCCCTGTGTACGATACGAAGCCCACTGCTCCCTTCTTCTCGCTCGACATCGCTCGCCTGCTCCATCTCCCTCGCGCTCGGCTTCCTGCACCGAAACCCCACAACCCATACCAGCTCCTCCTTCCTCCTTTTCTTCTCCAGTTTGCCTCCCACCGGCGAACTTCTCCCGGTGACACTTCGGCCAGGTATACCTCCTCCGCTTCCTCTTTGTTCTTTGCTGCGTACACGACAATAAAAAAAAAAAAGATTTACAAGCTTACCATTCAATCCTGTGTTTTTTTACTTGCCTAACACCTAAACTGTTTTTTTTAATTATTATTTTTTAATTTTTTTTAATTGATTTCTCCTCTTTTCTTTCTTTGCTTTGTTTTTTTTCTTACATAAATGTCACTTTGTCCATCCATGCATGAAATGGTAAAAAGTTGTTTTGGTGATATAATGTGGTGTTCAGCTCTATGGGCTTTGAGACTGTATTTTGGAGATCTCTTTAACAGTTTTCATTGTATAATATTAGTTGAATTTATGCATTTAGTTGAAAAATGCAAGTACTTGGGGGATTGGTATCTCATGGAATTTATGGCCTTTTTTTTANGCAGAACTGCCTAATGGGTCAGTAAAGACATTCACAGAACTGGAAAACATGTTTGTTAAGAGGTTCGCTGGAACTCAACACCATATCACCATTGGTGATCTTGTGGTGGAGCGACAGAAACCAACGTAAACCCTAGTGGAATGCATTCTGCGGTGGAGGAATCTAAGTATGAAGTGTGAGCCACAATTGCAGGAACAACTTGCAATTGAGATCTTACTCAAGAGCATTCATGGTCCAGTATCTTTCCTACTCAAAGGATTTACAATCAAAACATTTGAAAAGCTCCTCAGTAAAGCTGCAAGCCTGCAAGAGGAGGCTAAACAACTCAGATTCCTGGAGAAAGCTGACAATTCAAAGCCCGTAAAGACATTCGAGAAGAGGTTTGGAACGGTGGCAACAATTGACAAAGACAAGCAACCAATGCAGATCCAGGTAGAGCAACCTCAACAAGACTATCAGCAGTACCATCAATCACAGCGCCAGCAGGGGACCTATCGCACAGACAGAGGGCAGGGTTCATACATGGCGGATCTGTTGACCAGAGTCTACTCCTTCAAGGATGAGGCAGTGGGGAAGATGTTCAAAAATTTGATCAAGAAGCCCGAGTTCAGGTTGCCAGAGCCGAAGAAACCAGAGGAGATTGATAAAAAGGATCACCCTAGATATTGCCCATATCACAGATTGCTTGGGCACACCATAGAGGGTTGTATCAGTTTCAAAGAGTGGCTTGAGAAGAACTTCAAGAATGGGAGCATAACGATCCCGAAAGAATATTTGAGAGAACCTGAAAAAGGTTCTATCAATATGATTTCGGTTGATCCCAGTGTTCCGCTTGACTCCTACACAGCTGACGCCGGATGAGACACAATTCGAACAAATGCTTTCGAAGAAAATATCAAAATAGATTCCAACTACCTCGGTATAAGCTGCCATGCAGAATTCAGAACCCCTTTCCTATTGAAGGATATTAAATTTTGTCTTTTGTTTTTTTTTTACCATTGATATAAAGAGGGGTTATCATGTAAGGTCACTGTCAGTAGGTCCCAACCCTCCCCACCACTATAAAGCAAGAAAGAAAAGGAGTTTGTCATTTTCCAAAGTTCATCAGTATTTGAAATATCACTCGAAATGAGAAATGTTTTATTGTTCTTTCTCTGCAGACAATCTTACATCGATGGAAAAGTTTACTCAGACGTACAAAGTTCAATCAAGAGATGAATAATTCAAAATGAATTTCCAACGTTTTGATAAGATCATGACTTGAAAAAAAAAATTTCAAATTAATGCCCTAATAATTGGGTCCTACACTTTAAAGTTTTTGGACTGGGTCCTAAGTAAATTTCAGAATAAAATTGTGTGATCGAAATACGAGTAGTTGACTAAGGATATCACGAGCCTTTTAATCTTCGGCCAAGTGACTGGGTCTTGACTTTTGAATGAGTTATAATATCCCAGAATTCATCTTAAGAAATACTAGAGAATCATTATTTAGGGGGTTTCAGACATTCAAAATCATTAACATGTGTTCCACCAGATATAGTAATTCTCAATAAAAAAAGGGAGAAAAAAAAATCAATAAAAAAAGGAAGAAACAAAAAAAAAATCTCCCTGGGAAGAAGCTTGAGGTGGACATATAATAAAAAAATTGGTGTCTGAATTCTCTCATAATTAATAAAACTTGAAGAGCTCTCTTAAGAAAATTCCTCTGATATTATATTCTGCAAAATGTTAAGTCATCTTAAGTCATTTGGTCGACCATTAACGGGCTCAGAAATATCTTTGGGAAATAAAAAATATTTTAATCGCATGATCTGAAATTTTGAAATGTGCTCAGGCTCAGAAAGAACGAATTAAAGTAAAAGGGCTATGTTATTAACAAATTAATGGAAATTCTCCTCTTAAGTCATATCTTTCAAGTGCCCAGAAGATTCAACTCCAACGTCAATTCAAATAGTGTCAATGATTTCTCAAAGACAGTGTGGACAACTTTACAAAATCTGTGGTAAAAAAAAACGACAACTGCTACGAACGGAGTTACAAAGTTGCAGCCTCTCAAGCTATGATGTCGTTAGAAATAACACATTTTTATGTGTACTTGAAAGAGTATAATTCAGATAGTACGATAAAGAATGAGTTAATTTTACACATTCCTCCAGCCAAGAGAAGCACATCTTTAAGTGTACTTGAAAGAATACAATTCCGATAGTACCATAAATAATGGATTAATTTTACGCATGCATTCAGCCAATGGACGATATCTCAAGAAACACTCCACCAATGGACTGTATCTCAAGAAGTACTATGCTAATGGACGGTATCCCAAGAGCACTGCATATCATGGTGTTTCAAAGACAAAGCCTTGTCCTTAGAAGCACTGATGACATAGTTGTCTAGAACTGGGTCCAAATCCTAACAACAATGCAACAAAGAGAACTCACAAAACATAAACATTGATCATAGCAAAACACAGCACAAAATAAAAATAAAACTCATTGTCATATCAAATACATCAAATTCAAAATCAGCGTTTCAAACTTCAAATTTCGATCGAGTCAGGTTGACTCTCCTCGACCTTATCACTAGCGCACTTCTCTCGGCACGAAGTTTCTTTCCACATGAACTATGGGTCCTATTTTCTGTGCAGAAGAGATTAGTAAGCTCCATCTACATAGAATCACACTCTTATTTGCCTTTTTGTCCGGTGTGATTGAGAGTTTGGCTGGTTCTATTGGAACTGCATCTCTTTTCACACGAACATTTCTTCGATCAGNGTTAAATAAGTGTGGTAAGAGGACTAAATCTTGCTTCTCCCTATGAAAGAGGATTAAATCTCTCCCTAAGAACATTTTAATGATAGTTGAAGTCTAATGAATTTATTCATTAAAATATATCCAAAGTGTTCAAGGAAATATGTTAATAAAAACTAACAAAACATTTATTGTGTCTTATATGTTAAACAAAGACTAACATAATTATTCATTGGAACGTGTACTTGTAGCATTCAAATAAATGCGTTAATGAAAGCTAATGAAATGCTTGACAATGTTTTGTAATAACCTAAAACAAGGGAGTAGCCTTACATACTCGTTAACTTTAAAAGGTGGTCTATTATGAACTTATCTGCTTGTCTGCTTGTTCTATTCATCTGCGGTGAACATAGTGCTCTAGGTGTGAGCCCTAACCATGTGGACTATTTTTGTAAAACCTTCATGAGGTGATTAATGTAGTTTCCTATGAATGTGTATTTAGCCTGTGTTCTTGTTTCCTATAACATTATTGTTGTCAGCCAAAGATGTTATAGCCATCCCAATTAGTGTGGCTGGCACTGTTGTAGTTTTTTCAGATGATTTGATTGATGAAACCAAGGCAATTTGCATAATTTTGTTTCATGCTGCATTAAACCCAGAAATAATCAACAAGATGATTTTTGGTTGAACCATCATAGTCGAGACCTATTGAATGGCGAGCCTATAGTTCTGGAGATCCTCATAAATTTGGCTGACTTCTCACTCTCATTTGAGAGAGAGAATTTGCTCTTGCAAATTAAAATCATACTGTAATTACAATTACGAAGTCCTGGCTGTTGATGTGAACTTGATGATGTAGTTGACATATTGATGTTAATCATCGAGGAAATTTAGTCGACCATTATTTTTGGTTTTTTCTATGTAGCAACTAAATTAAGCAATTTGTTCCCAAATGATCTGATCAACCCAATTGCAAGCTTCTATGGTCATTTATCTGATCAACGAATTTTGGTTGCATCTTTCTTGCCACTGCACATCTGAAGACTTTGGACTTATATTTTGCCTTTTATAATGAACAATAGTCACGGGGCCCGACAAACTCTCACCATCAGACTTCTACAGGACCTAAAAATTTTCAAATAGTAAAAATGACTATTTTCAATCCTACAGAATCTTCATATCATTTTCTCCTCTATTTTTTCTAGAATCTACAAGCTCTCACAAACTCACTTTCTCTCTCACATGCCACTGGAACCCATTCATGTTTTCTAGAAAGCTCCTACCTCAATTTCATTCTCTGTTGACCTTGAGCTCTTGCATCAAGCTCGAGTTGGGAATATAGGGACAAGCTAAGCTCAAGCTTGTCGTGTAAGATACACTCGAGCTCGAGCTCTAGTTTGAGCCAACGATTTAGTAGGTGAGCCCAAATCGAGCTGAATTCGACTCATATGTGCCCTCAGTGCAACTTGTTGCTTTTTTTTCATTTTTGCCATTCTTGGTTACCATCCCATGACTGCATTTTCTTACCATTTCATAACCATGTGGATGCTCACACAATTTTGCTAAATGTCAAAACAATATGAATAGCTTGTATTTTTGTATTAGAGATTTGATTAACTGGTTCAAAATGATTTATGTCCATTGGGTCTTTTGGAAATTGGTTCTTTTTGTATTTTCTAATATAAGTGCTTATTTCTTATTTTCTTCATCAAACGAGCACGATTTGATGAAAAGATCTTTTGATGAGTGTTTTTAGTTTTTCCATCCAAAATTAAAAAATAAGCGCTTCCACTTGCTATGTGATCTTCTATGATATTTCTTCCGCTATATTGATGTTATCAAAAGTGCTAGGCGCCGTTAGGTTTTGGGTTGTTCACGCCTAAGGGGCTTAGTGCCAATTTATGTGCTTTTCCGTATGAATCAAGGTGGCAAAAAAACTTATCACTTTACTTTATACTTTATAAAAAAAAGGTTTTAAATGACTAAAGTAGTTTAACCAATTAATATTTTATCACTCATGGTCTAGAGATTTTCAAAGTTTTGCTAAAACTATTGTATTTTCATCCTCACATCATCATCTTCTTCGTTATCTCCATTGTCTCTCCCTTATTTGCAGTTTTCCATCTTTCCTCGCAACTTATCATCTTCATCTTGAATATCATACTACTATAAAAATAAATACCAATATGTAAATCTAACTTTTTCAGTTGCTCTCATTTTTTGTTCAACTACTCTTTTCTATGTCACCATGTCAAATTGTCATCATGTGAAACTCATCTTTCTTTTTTGGTATTAGCACTACCTTTTTAATCAAGGCAAAAACTCATCTCATTTGTGGATGCCTCAAGATAATGTGTGTTGACCACATTTTTAGTGAGGTCTTAGTCTCATACTCTCAGAACAAATAATCTAGCCTTAGGAGTTCCTTGTTGACTATCCTAGCGGACTAGTAATGGAGCCCACCCGTAGAATTTCAAACATANCATGGTGTAACTAGATGGTTCTTTTGATCGTGTTGGTCACTTTCGGTCAACACCAATACGCGCGGTGTGCTTCTGCAGCACACCACACCTATTGGGGGTCCATTTGTTGACCTCATTTTTAGTGAGGTCTTAGTCTCTTACTCTCAGAACAAATAATCTAGCCTTAGGAGTTCCTTGTTGACTATCCTAGCGGACTAGTAATGGAGGCCACCCGTGGAATTTCAAGCCTCTTCTTAACTCATTTTTGTGAAGAACTCGCATGAATGGTTCCAAGCACTCAACTTCTAGTTGCAAGGGCTAAGCGCCAACATATAGGNATTCTTAACTCATTTTTGTGAAGAACTCGCATGAATGGTTCCAAGCACTCAACTTCTAGTTGCAAGGGCTAATGACCAACATATAGGGGGCCTAGNACATATAGGGGGCCTAGAAATGAGTTTCTATAGGATCAAACAGCCTTAGGTGAACCCTTTGTGACTCGATTATTCGCTAACGAAGCACTTCACACACTCACTGCATCACACATGACTTTGACTTAAATCGACTCGCCCGTCGGCGAACTCGTCCGGACGACCCCGGAGGACGAAACAGATCGCCCCGACGCGTCCAGAACGTCAAGTATAGCTAGGAAGGACACCCATATTGCTATGGTTTCGCGCGCGAGCGACTAGTATGAAAATTGATGCATTTTTTTAAAATAGCATGACATGGGTTCGGGCTCAACCTGGGTTCAATTTGACCTCGAAACAGGCTGAACACGAGCTAGGGCCATTTCAAATTTCAAAATTTTAAATTTCAAATCAGCTACATAATTTCATCTTAATTAAATCTAATTAGGGATTATTACTTACCTAATAAACTATCCCTGGAAGGAATTCATTCAATTCCCCGCCAACGCCTCCCGTAACGTCTCTTCAGCTATACAACCTCTCCCTGGCATTCAAATCAGGCAGTCACCAAAAAAGCTGCTCCTCCTCCATCGGCTCAATCTCATTTGCCCCTTTTCTTCTTCACCTCCTCCTTTTGCGAGCTCGCCTCCCTGCACTACATTCGACCTCACCTTTCCTCTCTTGCCCTAGCCTCACTCGATCCAGCTTCTCCTCTACACTGAAGGCCAAAGACCACGACCTGCTTTGCCTCCCACTCCCGCATCTTCCCCGCTCGCCCAGAAATCCCCGCTCTCGTCTTCTTCCAAGCGTACGATCCGAAGCCCACTGCTCTCTTCTTCTCGCTCGACCCCGCTTCCTTCCGCTCGCATCTTCCTCTGTACCGAAACCGTTGCCTGCCTCATCCTTCTGATTCATCTCCTCCCGTCGACACCGAAATAGTCGCCTGCTTCGTCTTCCCCGCTCGACACCATCTCCCTCGCCTCCTCTCTTCCTCTCGACAGACCCCCGCGTCTCCGAGACCGCTCGAGCCTGCTCGCCTGCTTCACCTTCCGCTGCACCTCACCGGCTTGGCAGACCCCTCTTCACCTCGTTGCCAGCAATCTCCAC
>JXCR01045207.1:58122-79190 GCA_002079205.1 Phalaenopsis hybrid cultivar | reverse complement strand
GTCATTTATCAATTGTTTTGTTTCCGTTGGCACTGACAAGCACTGCGTTTGCTGATCCTATGATTCATACTTTGAAGACCAGAAAGTCATCAAACTTGACTTTTTTTTTTTTTGAAGTTGTGATTAAATTTTTGCCATCTTATCTGCTAAGTTTAGTATTGGTTTGCTGATTTGAATGTTGATTTGGGCCAACCTTGAGCACTGTTTTGGAAACATTAAAAAANATTTTCTTCATCAAACGAGCACGATTTGATGAAAAGATCTTTTGATGAGTGTTTTTAGTTTTTCCATCCAAAGGGTCAACAATAAGCGCTTCCACTTGCTATGTGATCTTCTATGATATTTCTTCCGCTATATTGATGTTATCAAAAGTGCTAGACGCTGTTAGGTTTTGGGTTGTTCACACCTAAGGGGCTTAGTGCCAATTTATGTGCTTTTCCATATGAATCAAGGCGGCAAAAAAACTTATCACCTTACTTTATACTAAAAAAAAAAAGGTTTTAAATGACTAAAGTAGTTTAACCAAATAATATTTTATCACTCATGGTCTAGAGATTTTCGAAGTTTTGCTGAAACTATTGTATTTTCATCTTCACATCATCATCTTCTTCGTTATCTCCATTGTCTCTCCCTTATTTGCAGTCTTCCATCTTTCCTCGCAACTTATCATCTTCGTCTTGAATATCATACTACTATAAAAATTAAATACCAATATGTAAATCTAACTTTTTCAGTTGCTCTCATTTTTTGTTCAACTATGCTTTTCCGTGTCACCATGTCAAATTGTCATCATGTGAAACTCATCTTCCTTTTTTGGTATTAGCACTATCTTTTTAATCAAGGCAAAAACTCATCTCATTTGTGGATGCCTCGAGATAATGTGCTTCCTAAACAATACCTTTGCAGTCATTGTCTTTTCAATATTTATGAGATGTTATGATCTTGGCTTGCGNTTATTCGTTCGACAATTTGGTCATTTATCAATTGTTTTGTTTCCGTTGGCACTGACAAGCACTGCGTTTGCTCATCCTATGATTCATACTTTGAAGACCAGAAAGTCATCAAACTTGTCTTTTTTTTTTTCTGAAGTTGTGATTAAATTTTGCCATCTTATCTGCTAAGTTTATTATTGGTTGGCTGATTTGAATGTTGATTTGGGCCAACCTTAAGCACTGGTCTGGAAATATTAAAAACCCAATTTTGGCACTGTTTTGATACTGTTTTGGGGTGTTTCGTGTTCTGATATTTGAAGCGGTTTTAGCACCGTATTGGCACTGTTTTGGCACTGCTTTGGGGTGCTTTTGGTGACTGATTTGGGGTAATTTATTCACAGTTTTGTGGTACTTTTGTGGGCTGATTTCGGAGCAGTTTGGATACTATTTTGGGTATTTCTAACATTGTTTTGTGTTTTTACCCCTCGCCCCTTTCTTGCTTTGAGTTTTGGAAGCGGGTTGATCTCTTTTCCTCTCTTGTCATTTTGTTTTGATTTCTCTTTTTTGCTTAATGGTTAAGTCAGAAAATGGGAACTTCTGATTTAATTAGTTGGAAGATAATTATTTGAGGGTCAAATGCCTTAAATCACTTTAAACGCAAGTTAAAACACAGGCTTCTAGATTTTTAGGAGCACACCCTAGGTAAGAGTCCATTCACCTAGCCTTCAATGTAGGCTTCCTAGATTTTAGGAGCACACCCTAGGTGGGAGTTCACCCACCTAGTCTTTAGTGTAGACCTCCTAGACTTTAGGTGCACACCCTAGGTGAGAGCCCATCCACCTAATCCTCAGCATAAACTTTCTAATTTTTAGGAGCACACCCTCGGTGAGAGTTCACCCACCTAATCCTCAGTGTAGACCTCCTAGACCTTAGGTGCACACCCTAGGTGAGAGTCCATCCACCTAGTCCTCAGTGTAGGCTTCCTAGAGCTTTGGTACACACCTTAAATGAACGTCGATTCATCTAATCCTCGAATGCACAATGAAACTAGACATTTGATCCTAATTCACAAACTGACTAAGACACTAGACACGATGTACCAAGACGTGACTCATGCTTCCTTAATTAAATCAACAAAATTCCCTCAATGACTTAACCTACAATAAAACCCAATGCATTGGGATTTGAGCTTGAATATTTCACTCAAATCCTCCTAGCAGTTGGGGAAATTTCTTAGCGCCACACATGGATCATCTGACTAGGATAAGTCTAGGGTCTAGGTGGCGAGGGGGATGACGACATTGCTTATGTATGCTTAAACGAGTGATACGAAGTGAAATTATTAGCATAGTATCTCCTACCTCAAGGATCTTCAATAAGGGAAAGGGAAGGACCTATGATACTATTCGTCGACCCTTGGTGGGATTGTTGCCCCCGATACTCTTAGGTTGTTAGTAGTTCTAGCACGATTAGAGTGACTAATCTGTGGACTGTACAACTTTACAAAATATTTATAAAAATAAAATAAAAATTTCTTTTGCATGATTAAAGGAACTATTCAAAAAAGACTTAAATAATAACTTTTGCATGAAAAATCTTCCTATGAAAATTTATAAAGGTCCGTAAAAATAAAACAATAATTTCTTTTGCATGATTAAAAGAACTCTTCATAAAAAAAAAAAAAAAAACTTAAATAATAACTTTTGCATGAAAATCTTCCTATGAAAATTTATAAAGGTCCACGGCTAGTCAGTTGGATTGAGGTTAAGAACTTCCTCCTGTAGATTGTCGAGTTGACAACTCTTACTCAAGGTCGGGAAACACACAACCCAGCTCTGAGCCCCCACTTTTACCAAGGTCTTATACTCAGTCATTGTCTTTCATGTGTGGCTAAGGTTTCTTTTGTTTGTGATTTCGACTACTCGTTTTTATGAATTTCATGCTGAGTTTTCTTGCTTTATTTATTTTTCTTGCAAGTATGTTTAAATAATGTTGCAAATCACACTATGCTCGCAACAATAATAGCGTAGCAAGAGCAGATGCCCATAACTGAAAATAAAATCAAAACCAAAGCATTGACACCAAAACTATGAAGCACAAATCACCAAATCTCAAACACTTAAACCTTGAAGCCATCGCGACGACATGAGCTTGGAACCAATTTTGTGGGCAGCAGGACGAGGAGCTTGGAGCGAGCAGCAAAAAGATCTTCTTCAACATTTATCTCTTCCTTAGCATAATAACAATCCATAGGACTTCGAGATAGCTCGCCTAGCGCGACGTATATCCTCACACTTTCTTTTCGGCTCTTGCACAATCATGTTGTGTGACATGAATCCTAACTCGATTTAGGTTCCGAAGTTATCGTACGATACGATGTAAACCCTCATTTCTCTGTGGGCTATTTGCATAATCGGGTATTATGCAAATGTAAGTTCCAAGTAATAAAATTGGCAGGATTGAACTATTGAATAACATCTTTTCCAATATGCAGCCACACAGTAGGATAGTTTGCGAAGTTACTGGGAAAACCTGAACCTTGAATTCTTGAAGACTAGAACCATTTATCATTATCGAGAGTTTTCTCAAGTAAACTTAAACTTTGAATTCTTGAAGACTAGAACCACTGATCATTATCGAGAGTTTTCTTAAGTGATCACCTTGAAATCTTGAAGACTAGAACCATTGATCATTATCGAGAGTTTTCTTAAGTGATTCCCTTCATTTGTGATGTAATTAACTATAGGGGCTTGCCTCTATAGGGAACTTGGAACCCAGATAAAATAAACCCTATTTATTCTTTGTATTAAATAGGGGAATTTATCGGTCATATATAAAAGGTTCGCAGACGAAATGGATGTCACAAATCTCTTAGTTTGTAGGATTGGGCCTATTATCGGGGTCTACACTTTTCTCTTGGAATGTGTAGTATTCAGGGTGTCAGACACGATTATGCAAATTATTGGACTAATGAGATCCATTCGGTTTAATTTTTTTTTTCGAAAATTAAAACATACTACTTTTAAAACTCAAACTATATATCTATTATGTTAAATTAAATTTCAAAAATTATTTTCATATTTCATATTTTCAAATCTATCTATCGAAAAAGTTGACCGATAATGTGCTTCCTAAACAATACCTTTGCATTCACTGTCTTTTCAATTTGTATGAGATGTTATGATCTTGGCTTGCGGTACTTGGAAATGTGCATGAGTGTGCACCTTGCCTTTAACTAAATTTTCGGTGCCTTCATCAATTGTAGTCTCCTCAATTCATCATGTTCTTCAAATATTACTTCAAAAAGAAAGTTCTTATGCTATGATATGAAATGATTTGAAAATTGTGTTGAGGTGGCCAAGTGTTCATCCTACTTAAATTCACTCCGCTACTTCTGGAGCTTGTAAGCTTTAATCGGATAGATTTATGTTGTTGAATACAGTGGATTAATATTACTCTCTTGTGTAACTTAGTTTATGGTTTAGGGTGAACCGTAGTTTCGATGGGATTTTGGAATTTTGATTCATTGTTTAAAGGGCAAAAGAGCCTATGGCCAATATGGATTAATGTTCTTTTTCTTAATGGTCGAAGTAGTAGCAATCAATTAGTGCTTATATGGAGCTTGATTGTGGGAGTTAGGATTAACTGAGGCTCGTTGCTTGGAGAGGTTTAGTGCTTGAAAGTTACGTTCATTATAGTGAGATTCCCATTATTTGTGGGAGAAGGGGTTATTTTGTTGGAGAGCAAGAAAACTTGTTGCTGGAGGATTGTGCTTCTCTTCTTTATAGTGAAACAATTATAATAATCTTATTTTAGAAACGGCTGATGGAATCATTCATTTGAATTTACTTGGAATGTCTGACCAAAAGATAAAAATCACTTAACACTGTTTGTTAAGGTCCTATTTGGGATCATTTTTTTTTTTGTTTTTCTTTTGTTTTATTTTGTTAGTTTTTACTTAAAATGAAACATGTTTGATATATTATAACATGGTTGGTTATTTTTAAAAGCATTCAAAACATTTTTTAGGTGTTTTGAATATTTTTAAAAATAAATTAATTTATTTAAAAAAACACAAGCATGCAAAAAATGCATTGAACAAACATATTTTTAAAATACAAGAAAAAATAAAATAAAAAAATAAAAGTGAACCCAAATAGGCCTGGATAATCTAAACTTAGGAAATAACTAATCAACTACAATAAACAACCATCATGTGGTACCCTTTGGAGTTGGCGTCCCTTATTTTCTCAATACAATTGCCCCCCATTGTTTGGAAATATATGGGTTGCGGGCTTAGTTGACCTACACTTTTTTGTGTAACTTTAGCTAGCTAAGGTTTTGATCCAAGTCAGTTTTTAGCATTATTGTATCTTTGGTTTGCCCTTATTTCTGGTATGCAATTATCTCGTGTTGTGTCGCTGGTCTAGATATTGTCGGCAACCCCATGAAAGGTGGCTCACTAAGGCAATACAATCAGCCAAAATGTCATAGCCATCCCAAATAACGGGGGTCATTTTATTGTTATAGCCGACCTAGATGATGCGATAGACCCAAATGGCACAGTCTATATAGTTCATTTGCATTCTCAATTAGATTATATTGTTTTTGACTGTATTGAATCTTGAATCTGCTGGGCTTGTTAATACTTTTAATTAGTTTCATATCAACATATTATTTATATCTTGTTTCTATTAAATGTTTTATTTGCATTTATTATATTTTCAGTGTGATATATTTATAACTTAATATTATTTTTTAAAATCTAAGCTATATTTTCTCTGTTTGCTCTCCTGTCTCCTTTTGCTTGAAAAGCTTCAATAGCATCATAAGATGTTAGAATGTTGAACAATCTTACATTATTCTCACATGTGTTGCAGCGGCAAGGGCATTGGAGGTGCTAAATTATGCCCCCCTCAATGATAAACCTATTCGCGCGATGCATTCAAATCGTGACCCTAGTGCTCGCAAAAGTGGGGAAGCTAACATTTTTATTAAGGTACGTGTATTTGACTTTTCCATCCTTTCTTCTACCGGTTTTCTTATTGGCTGGTTGTTAACCCATTTACTTCATTTCTTTCTTAAAGATACCTATTGTAAATGTTTTTTTTTTCTTCTTCAGAACCTAGACAAGGCAATAGACAACAAAGCTCTTTATGATACATTTTCTGTGTTTGGCACCATTCTTTCGTGCAAGATTGCCACAGATGCTTCTGGTCAGTCTAAAGGATATGGTTTTGTTCAGTTTGATCGAGAGGAAGCAGCAAAAAATGCAATCGAAAAGCTAAATGGCATGCTTTTGAATGATAAACAAGTCTATGTAGGACCTTTCCTCCGGCAGCATGAAAGGGACAATTCTGCAAATAAGGCCAAGTTTAATAATGTCTTTGTGAAAAACCTTTCTGAATCTGTGACAGAGGAGGACTTGAGGAAAACTTTTTCTGAATATGGGGGAACTACGAGTGTTGTGGTGATGAAAGAGCCGGATGGTAAATCTAAATGCTTTGGGTTTGTCAATTTTGAGAATCCAGATGACGCTGCTCTGGCTGTTCAGGAACTAAATGGGAAGAAATTTGATGATAAAGAGTGGTTTGTAGGCAGAGCACAGAAGAAATCTGAAAGAGAACAGGAACTGAAAGGGAGATTTGAACAGAATTTGAAGGAAACTGCAGGAAAACATGAAGGGTTAAACTTGTATTTGAAAAATTTGGATGATAGCATTGGGGATGAGAATTTAAAAGAGATTTTTTCAGATTTTGGTCTTATTACTTCTTGCAAGGTCTATTTAGTTTTGAAGAATCCAAATAATTATGTTTTAGTTATAATAACTTTTTGCGGCACTTATGTCTAACATATTAGCCTGACAGATCATGCGAGATCCTAATGGTATAAGCAAGGGTTCAGGATTTGTTGCTTTCTCAACACCTGAAGAAGCATCTCGTGCAGTGCGTACTTTTTTTCAATTTACAATTTTCATACTACATATGTTCTTTTATTATTAATTTTCTCCTTGATACAGCTTACAGAAATGAATGGGAAAATGGTTGGTATCAAACCTCTTTATGTCGCACTTGCACAACGTAAAGAAGAGAGGCGAGCTAGGTTGCAGGTAATTAATGTTAAAAATGGAATGAAATATTCCATATGTTGATGACTATGGGTTTTAGTTGGTTTTTAGTGACGTGAAATATAAGCTTTTTTGAGTATTTTTTTGACAAAAATATAGGCTATAAAAAATCCTCTTAGAGTGGAGAAGGCGAGCCTGGTATCTGGATAGAATGCAACTTTGATAAGGGCTATTTCTTAAAAGTGCGTTTATGCATATATGCATAGTTGAGAATATTAGCATTAATAAATACTTCTATAGATTACTAATGCAGCCATTTATTTATGTTAGATTGCTAATATACCAGTGCAGAAATCATATATTGATATATGGCATTAATAATTGTTCAGGCATTATTTTTTAAATTTTAAAATGGATATGCTACTTAATGTATCTGAGGGATTGCAGCGTTTTATTTTTAAAATTTTGTAGCCAGACATGCCAAATGTGGTTTCTTTAATTATGTCTTTGGAGTATCCAAATATTTATTATGTCTAACAAGCAACATCAAATCTCTGGTTGTAGATAGAAATGTTGAGGGGTGATGTCAGATTGAGGGTTAATTTGAAAAAAAAAACTATTGAAAATTGGGCTTTCAGAAAAAAAAAAAATTAATGTCATGTAACGTTTCCATAGAATGAATGGATGGTGAAATGTAAAACCTGCCACAAATTTTTGGGATAATTATAGTGTTTAGAGTTGAGGCATGATTCGGCTAATCTGTGAATACACCGTTTATCAAACGGGGCCTGATCCCTTATTTGCCAAACAAAACATGATGTGCATTCAAGTTTGTCTTCCTTATTTGAATCTTGTTTTTCTCTTTGAACAGTTTTCATTCAGTGCGTGCCTCTTCTTTTTTCCTTGAAGTTGCTCGAGCAACTGCTCAATTTTGCAGAGTTTTCTGTTGATGTGTTTTATATGCCTTTTATGAATTTCTTTGTTCATTTCTAACCTCATACAAAAAGCATACATGTTTTAATGTTATATTTATTCTGTTTTTTCTAGTTAAAATTACGATTTGAATGTACCATGCCATTGCTCTATTGAAGAGGTTGCCCGTGTTTCTAACTTTTTACAGCTAGAATTGACAATCTCTACTGCTTTGCAGGCACAATTTTCACAAATGCGGCCAATGCCAATGCCTCCTAATGTTGGTCCTCGTGTTCCCATTTATCCCCCTGGTACTCCTGGTATTGGACAGCAGCTATTTTATGGTCAAGCTCCGCCTGCCCTTATTCCCCCACAGGTGAAATAAATTTTAATTTGATCATCTAAACCCTTAGTATTGTAAAGTTGAATGAGCTGCATTCCGTAATGAGAGCTGTACTATTGAAAGGGAGAATTTTGTTGGCAGTTATATGGTGAACATTTTAGCCATCCTTAGTTTTGGGAAAAATGGCCTAACTTGAATTTAATGATGGTTCACCGAAATTAACATGTTTCATTTTACATTTTATGTTTAATTTTTAGCAACTGTTATAACATTATTTTGATTTATCATGATACTATGAGGGGCTCCTATGTAGATTTGCATGCCTGGGGTCTCATTCATCTTTATGCACATGAATATTACATGGAATACGTGTTGTTGTTGTGTTATTAATATCATGTATGCACTGGTAGTTAGTTCCTTTTTTCTAGAGGCAGAGGTTGGAGAGGTCTTCCACTTTCTTACTTTCATACAGGCTTTTGATTCACCCAATCAAATTAATAACACGAAACTTCTCAATTAATATATTGTGTGTGCTGATTATAGTTTTGGTTCTTTTTTTTCATGTGGTGTATCACTTTGTTTCACTATGTCAGGTGATTAGTTTATTTATTCTTGAAACTTGAAAAGTGTCCAAATCTTTTTTGAGGTCCATTTTAATACCCGAGCCTATAAAAGTGTCAAAATGGTGTCCGACTCTTTTTAGAGGTCCATTTTAATCCTAGAGTCTATAAAGCGTCAATTTAGTCCCCTGACTTTTTATTAGGGCCTAAAATAGTCCTCTCTGGGGACTACTCCGGCCCATACGAAAAGAGTTTAGGGACTGATTTAACACTTGAAATTTATATCTTATTTTGAGAGGTCTAATTGTAAATATGAAATATAGAAGAAGTTTAGTAGTTATTTGTAAAAGGATTATAAGACTCTATAGAAGCCCAACTCATGAATGAAGGAAAAAACACTTTACTAAATTAATCATTTCTTCATGGTATCAAAGCCTTTTCTGCTGCTCACGTTTTGGCCGTTGTCTTCCAATGAGCTTTGTTCCCATGGTGTTCGGTCATGAAGCTGCGAGATCGGATCACGAGTCACGTTGTCGCCTTTTTCTCCTCAGTTGTTGTCTTATTCTTGGCTTTCGGTGCCATCAGAAAGGGGTCAAGTGGTGCGAGACAAGGTTGGGAGGAGCTGGATCACACGACTGCGAAGGCAACGACGGGATCATAGCTGGGCGCAAACAAGCATGACTGGGAGCTTAACTTCTGCCATCAGAAAGGGATCGAGCAGTGTGGCCCGGGAGGCGAGGTGGGTAGGAGCAGGATCACGTTACTGGGAAGGCAATAACGGGATCTCAGCTCGGTGCAAAGCAGTCACAACTGGGAAGGCAACGACGAGATCGCTGCTCTTTGGGAAGGCAACAACACGTCGCATGACTGCAAAGGCAACGAAGGCATCACAACATGCTTAGGAGCTTACCTTCTGCCATCAGAAAGGGATCGAGTAGTCTGGCTCCGGAGGCGAGGTGGGTAGGCGCAGGATCACATTACTGGGAAGGCAACAATTGGATCTCAGCTCGGTGCAAAGCAATCGCAACTGGGAAGACAACGATGAGATTGCTGCTCTTTGGGAAGGCAACAACACGATTGCAGCTTTCTGAGAAGGTAATGAAGGGACCGCGTCTTGCTAGGAAGGCAACCTGCAAATCACAACGTGAACACTCGCAATACGATCGTGATTGCAGCTAGTTGGGAAGTCAAAGACGCTTAGACATGCCCTACGACTGAATTGATGACACCTTGGGTTGTTGGATTGCATAGAGTGGTTTGAGCAGCTCGGTGCAAGACAGGGTATAGTGCGCTTGAAATCAAAACAGTGGAGAAGAGAAATTTGGTTCTTCATGTGTGAGAGACCGATGAAGGCTACGTGAGGAGAGTTGCATGAGGTTACACTCTGAGCCGAGCAGACTTCTAAGTCTGCGATAAGCTTTGGTTGCATTAAACTCAGGTATGACAGGTGCCTAGAGAAAGACCCGCAGCTGCTTCAACTAGGGATGTCAAAACGGCTCGTTGTGCGAACAGCTTGTGTTCGGCTCGTTCGCTAAGTTAACGAGCCGAACATGAACAATACGAAAAAATTATTTGTGCGTTTGTGTTCAGCTCGTTTTNTATATATATATATATATATATATATTTGATGAGTAGTATTTTAAAAAAATTTAATTGACAACAAGGCTACAAAGATTTATAATCAATCAAAAACATTAATTAAGAATATAGAATAAAAATTATTAAATTAGATTCAAATGATGTTTTAAATCCTACCCTAATCTTTAACTTCTTATGTTTTCGTGATTATGGTTGTCGAAATGACTCTTTGTTCATGAACTGCTTGTGTTCGGTTCGCTAAGCAAACGAGCCGAACACAAACACACGTTTTGAGCTTGAAATATAAACGAACTGAGCTCGTTCGTGTTCGACTCGTTTACACCCCTAGCTTCAACTGTGCAAAAATGGGATACTTGAGCATGGCTTGTTCAAAACCACCCAAGGAGAGGCCCAAGGGGTGGAAGAGGGGGCTGCCGGGCAAATTTAATAGTAGAAAAATACAGGGGAAAGACACAAGTAGTCTTTACCAATGAGGATGACGAGCGTCCAAGGGAAACACTGCTAGTTATGCTCACTCAGCCAAATGTACTTCTGGTGCACATTCTCTTGTCTCTATATATATCACAAGATCACCAAAATAGATAGTAGACTTTGGTGCATTATGTGACAGGTATGGGGGCCCAAGGGGTGGAAGAGGGGGTTGCTGGGCAAATTTAATAGTAGAGAAATGCAGGGGAAAGACACAAGTAGTCTTTACCAATGAGGATAACGAGCGTCAAGGAACACTGCTAGTTATGCTCACTCAGCCAAAGGTACTTCTGGTGCACATGCTCTTGTCTATATATCTATCACAAGATCAACAGAATAAATAGTAGACTCTGGTGCATTTTGTGACAGGTGCTGCTAGTGAGTTCACTTTCTATACTCACCTAGCAATTTCAGAGAGCATTTGGACCGTTGATGGTATAACACAACTTGTGATTGGTAAGGGTATAGTGAGGTGTACCAATTATGTAACCTTTTTTAACGTTTTGCATGCTTCTTTCTTTTCAATGAAACTTTTATTCATTAGCGTCATTATACTTTAATTAAAATGTGTTGTTTTATTTGATATTCCATAGGTGATCTTTCAAGAGAAAAAGACTAACCGAAGATTTGGGACTGCACTTGGGCATAGTGAACTTCAGTACTTGGATAGAGAGGGGATGGACTTAGCCTTGATACCATGGTTGAAAATGTTGGAGCAATAGGTTCTAAGAGGAGTGTGGAGGATGTTTTGCTACTACATCACAGATGCATGAGACACTTTTTCTTTATAGTCTATTTAGTCGCATGTATCCATCATTGTATGGAAAGACAAATAAACAAAATTATGTGTTATGTGTGTGACTTTGGTAAGAATGTCAGGAGCTCTTATGTTATGATAAAAGGAGTTCTTATGTTTTTGAATTAGTGCATTCAAATGTATGGGGGCCTTATTCTACTATTTTTAGGGATGTTACATATATTTTACTTTCCTTGATTATTTTTTTCGTGTTATTTGGTTATACTTTATGAAAAATAAAGAGAGATGTGTTTACCTGCTTTAAAGACTTTCACAATGTGATTAAGACTCAATCTGGTTCGGTAGTGAAGGTATTAATGTATGATACTGAGATATAGTATACCGACAAGGCATTTGAGGAATACTTGTCAACCCAAGGAATACAACATCAAATCATATGTTCATACACACCGACATAAAATGGAGTATTTGAAAGGAAAAATATGCATCTTTTAGAGATAATTTGAAGCGTGATGATCACTATGAATGTCGCAAAGCACTCGTGGGAGCAAGCATTTTGATAACTAGTCAATTGATCATTAAAATGCCATCAAGAGTTTTGGATTAGAAGTCTTCTTGTCAGATGTTGAAAGGAGATAATATTGGAATCCTTCCATTGAAAGTTTTGGTTGTGTATGTTTTATGAATGACAACAGACCATCAGTAGGGAAACTCGATCATAGAGCTGTGAAATATGTTTTCCTTGGTTAGTTTGTTACAAAAAAGGGGTATGTTTGTTTAAATCTGATAGAGAAGAGATTATATGAGCATGATTGTGTCATTTAGAGAGTTTGAACCGCACTACTCTTTGGAGGTGACCCCATCCTTTGGTGGCTCATTAGATACTGGAGGTATGAGGCGTGAGAAGGAAAGTAGCGATGGCCAAAGATTGGTGCATGTGAGAGCGATGCCTCGTTCCGTTGTGTGGGAATAGTCAGCTGAGGAAGTGCCAAAAAATGAGGAAAATGAGGATGAACGTGGAGGGATTCAAGCTCAAAGGTAGCTGAGAGTGTATACGAGGAGACAGAATGACGGAATAACGCCTATTGTGCCACTTGTGCCATCATGTCTGGGAACAGTGCCTACCGTGTCACTCGTGTCATCAAGTCCCTTGTCCTGGTTTATCCTGACTCCTGAGACACCTACACCTTCCACTTTAGAATTTAATTATCTATGTGATATAATTCGTCTCTCTTCTTGTCCCACTCCCATGGTTTTAAGGAGAACCTCTTGCAGCAGTGCGGGTCGTTCTCCTGATTGTTTTAGTTTCGTACATGACATTGCTCAGTTTGTCTCATAATAACATATCAACTTTACACGGAGCATTCATTGCATCTTTAGACATTGTCTCTATACCCATGTTAGCAGGTAGTTAAGGAGGATCCAAAGTGGAAGGTTGCTATGCTGGAAAAACTTGGTACTTTTGATAATAACATGAGTTAGTACCATTATCAATGAGGAAAAGAGTTGTTGGGTACAAGTGGATCTTTACAGTAAAACAAAATTCATATGGGATAGTGGAGCGTTACAAGATATTATTGGTGATGAAAGGGTAAGTCAGACATTTGACATTAAATATGACGATACATTTGCAACGGTAGTGAAGATGAGCACAATGAGGATATGCTTGTTGAAATGATGGTCGCATCACTATGCTTGTTGTGTATGTTGATATGATTATCACTGATGATGAAGAGGTAGAGATTGCTTAACTAAATGTTAGATTGGGCAACGATTTTGAGGTGAAAGACCTTGTACAACTAAGATATTTCCTTGGGATTAAGGTGGCTCATGGATTAGAGGGGATGAACTTATTTTAGAGAAAGTATAAACTAGTTCTCACAAAAGCGGACATCCTGTGATGTAAGTCTGCAGTCTCTCTAGTTGATCAAAAAACCAAACCGAGTTCAGAGAAAAGGGAGCAGTTGATCGTGAGAGTTACCAGAGATTGACAGGTTATTTGATCTATCTGATTCAAACGCGTCTCAACATCTATTTGCATGGAGTGTGGTGAGCCGCTATATGCATGATCCAAGGAATGGTCATATGAACCCATTGCATTAGATTTTGAAGTACTTGAAGAATGCACTAGGGAAGGTGTCGATCTTTAGGGAGAATAGGCACACAAACATTGAGGGCTTGTGATACTGAAGGTGGCTACTTGGTCTTTTGGAAGAGCAAGAAACAATTTTTAGTAGTGAGGTCAGTCGCAGAGCGGGAGTATAAGGCCATGGCCTTAGGAATTGTCGAAATGATGTTGCTAAGAGCCTTGTTCGTTGAGCTCAAGGTGGAACTAGGAAATCAAATGAAGTTGTGGTATGACAACAAGTTAGCTATCAACATTGCCATCAACCCGGTTCATCACGATAGAATCAACATGTGGAGATTGATAGCCTCTTTATCACGGAAAAGTTGAATAATGAGCTATTGGAGCCAAGTCATGTAGGCATTGGAGAGCAAGTAAAGGACTTAGTTCATTAGATCTTGTAGATTATGCGACAAGATGGGCTTAGTGGATAACTTTTGTCCAGCTCATGAATTAAGGAAAAAATGCTTTACCAAATTAATCATTTCTTCAAACACGTACANGGATATGCTTGTTGAAATGATGGTCGCATCACTATGCTTGTTGTGTATGTTGATATGATTATCACTGATGATGAAGAGGTAGAGATTGCTTAACTAAATGTTAGATTGGGCAAAGATTTTGAGGTGAAAGACCTTGTACAACTCAAATATTTCCTTGGTATTAAGGTGGCTCATGGATTAGAGGGGATGAACTTATTTTAGAGAAAGTATAAACTAGTTCTCACAAAAGCAGACATCCTGGGATGTAAGTCTGCAGTCTCTCTAGTTGATCAAAAAACCAAATCGAGTTCAGAGAAAAGAGAGCAGTTGATCGTGAGAGTTACTAGAGATTGACAGGTCATTTGATCTATCTGATTCAAACGTGTCTCGCCATCTATTTGAACGGAGTGTGGTGAGCCTCTATATGCATGATCCAAGGAATGGTCATAGATTCTGAAGTACTTGAAGAATGCACTAGGGAAGGTGCCGATCTTTAGGGAGAATAGGCACACAAACATTGAGGGCTTGTGATACATTGAGGGCTTGTGATACTGAAGGTGGCTACTTGGTCTATTAGAAGAGCAAGAAACAATTTTTAGTAGTGAGGTCAGTCGTAGAGCCGGAGTATAAGGCCATGGCCTTAGGAGTTGTCGAAATGATATTGCTAAGAGCCTTGTTCGTTGAGCTCAAGGTGGAACTAGGAAATCAAATGAAGTTGTGCATCACGATAGAATCAACATGTGGAGATTGATAGCCTCTTTATCACGGAAAAGTTGAATAATGAGCTATTGGAGCCAAGTCATGTAGGCATTGGAGAGCAAGTAAAGGACTTAGTTCAATAGGTCTTGTAGATTATGCGACAAGATGGGTTTAGTGGATAACTTTTGTCCAACTCATGAATTAAGGAAAAAATGCTTTACCAAATTAATCATTTCTTCAAACACGTATGTACTCGGAAACTAAAATGAGCCCATATAAATATTTAAGGGACTATTTTGACATTTTACTCTTCTTGAAACTTAGGTATGATATCGAGTGAGTGTTCTTAATCAGCGTTATGCACTGACATATACTTCTCTTGCAGCCTGGGTTTGGTTATCAGCAGCAGCTTGTTCCTGGGATGAGGCCTAGTGGAGCTCCTATGCCAAATTTTTTTGTGCCCATGGTTCAACAAGGCCAACAGGTCCAGCGCCCTCCTGGTGGTAGACGTGGTGGAGCAGGATCCATTCAGCAATCACAGCAACCAATGCCTCTACTCCAGCAACAGGTGGATCTTCATAATTTCNGGTAGACGTGGTGGAGCAGGATCCATTCAGCAATCACAGCAACCAATGCCTCTACTCCAGCAACAGGTGGATTTTCATAATTTCTTTAATAGAAAATTTTCTTATAGTCTTTGGCTAGATATTCTTTTGTTAGTAGATTTATGTTATCATTATTATTTACAGTTCTTCTTGGCCATACAATCTTTTGTTACTGTTAAGTTTAGCTTGTGCGATTTCTGAATAATGGAGTGAATGGCTAATAGAGATGAGTTAATTTGATGGTTATTAACACTGTAACATCGTTATATAAATTTGTTTTAGCCCATCTTAGATAACTTGGATTTGATTATTCATGCAGTTGTTTTTTTTTTAATGTAACAAAATGGCCCCCGGATTGTTTACCTGGCACCATTTTAGTCTCTGATTATATAAAAGTGTGAGATTAGTTCTCAGACTCTTTAAAGTGTGGCTGAAATTGTTTTCTGTGGGGACTATGAGTTCATGCTAAGTGTATAAATACTAAATTAACACTCTTTTAAAGTTTTGGACTAAATGCCCTCCTGGAAAGAGTTGGCACTTTTCTCGTTTTTTAATGGAATAAATCCCAAAATGCTTCCCCTTGTACTCGATTGCGACCTATTAGTCCTAGACCTATTAGTCCTAGAGTTTTGAAATGGTCCAATTTAGTTCATCAGTTATTAAAAATTGATCTCAGTTGATCCATCATGTAGAAATCATGACATAAAATTGGTTCCAATTTAGTCCCTCAATTCTATAGATTTGATCTCAATTTAGTCTATGAAGGATCAATTTTATTAGTCGGGGGGACTAAATTGGAGCAACGTAAAATTCTTGGACTAAATTGCTCACATATAAATAGTTGGGAGATCATTTTGGCGTTTAACCCTATTATTAATATGTTGTGATAGGCCAAATCTTGTTAATCAATAAGGATATTACTTCTTTGGTCATGCTTTAGCTCTTTTAGTTTTTTGTTTCTCTTCTGGCTAGAAGATACAGAGGTCAAATTCTTCCTCTTATTTCAAGTTTATGGGCTTTTCTGTGTTTATGCTTGTACTAGGTGAAAGATACCAATGGCGAGCTTGCTCTATTGTAAAGAGATACTGGATTTTCTATAATGCTTTTGCTTTTATGATAAACTAACTCATTGTAGAGCCTTGCGACTGTATCTTTGCATCTTTTGGATGCACCACAGATGCTTCCAATGGGAGGACGCTTATACAGATACCCACCAGGTCGAAGCATGCCTGATGTTCCAATGCCGGGTGTCGGAGGAATGCTTTCTGTCCCTTATGATATGGGAGGAATGCACCTGCGTGAGGCCCCCATGTCGNTGCGACTGTATCTTTGCATCTTTTGGATGCACCACAGATGCTTCCAATGGGAGGACGCTTATACAGATACCCACCAGGTCGAAGCATGCCTGATGTTCCAATGCCGGGTGTCGGAGGAATGCTTTCTGTCCCTTATGATATGGGAGGAATGCACCTGCGTGAGGCCTCCATATCGCAGCCTATTCCCATTGGGGCTTTAACTTCTGCTCTCGCAAATGCGCCGCCTGAGCAGCAGAGGCTGGTATGTTTCAAGATGAAAGCCGATACGCCATTTATAGTACCACCTTTTCTCGTGCCATATTTTGAACCAGGGTTATTGTTACAAACATAATTCTTATGTATCTGACACCCAAAGCTCAGTTTATATATTTATACCGCCCAAATCATTCATATTACATAAAAAATAGCACTGTTTTGACTTTTAAAAAGTTAAATACACCATTTCATGCATATTATGTATGTAAAAATTGAAGTTTTGGTGTTTGATCTGTAAATACATTGGAATTGAGTGGTATGTATGTAAATATTTCAAGAACCTTTTGCTTGGCTAGGGCCATTATTCCCATCTATTTTTGACTCTGTACTATGTCTCATCCTTCTCTCTATTATTAGTGGCATTTACATCCATACCACCCCATTCTCATATATTTTCTTATCTAACACACAATATTTACATTTTACATTTATACCACCTAAATCTTTCATATCTTATAAAAAATGCCACCATTTTAACTTTTAAAAAGTGCAATCCATGTAAAAAATTAATCTCTAGGTGTTTGACATGTAAATACCTAAGAAATCTTCCTTCTATGTTATTGTGTTGTCTATTTATCTTAGCATTCCTGACTGCAGATGCTTGGAGAAAACTTGTACCCANTAAAAAATGCCACCATTTTAACTTTTAAAAAGTGCAATGCATGTAAAAAATTAAACTCTAGGTGTTTGACATGTAAATACATAAGAAATCTTCCTTTTATGTTATTGTGTTGTCTATTTATCTTAGCATTCCTGACTGCAGATGCTTGGAGAAAGCTTGTACCCACTTGTGGAGCAGCTAGAACGCGACCATGCGGCGAAAGTGACTGGAATGCTGTTGGAGATGGACCAGACTGAGGTGCTGCATTTGCTGGAGTCTCCGGATTCTCTGAAAGCCAAAGTTGCGGAGGCGATGGAGGTTTTGAGGAATGTCGCGCAGCATCATCAGCAGTCCAGCAATACGCCTACCGATCAGTTGTCTGCGCTATCTCTCGACTGATAAGCCTTCAGGTATTTTTCATGGCCGGGCAGCTAAAACTTTGGTAGGTGACTACTTTCTTTTTTCTTTTTTCTTTTTGAATGGAATGGATGAGTGGAACTATTTATACTTTTTGTTTGTTTTGTTGTATTATTTGGTTCTATTCTCTTTGTGAGATTATGACTGATTATTGTGGTGTGTAAACTTGTTATTTGTTTTATGTTTGTGGTGGTAAACTGTGTAAAGACCAATATTTATTGTTTGTTATATCCTTTGCTGCTATTATAATTGATTATTTGGTTGTGCATGGCTATTTATTTGGTCATAAATTTGAAATCCTGTGGGGAAGGTAGGGGATACTGACCATTTATCCAAGTAAAGGAGCCTCTCAGAAGAGAAAATATTTTGTCCAGAGTCGTCAGACTTGATACAGCTGAGGCCTGAGCTCCTGCTCTGCCTCTTTGTTTGGACAAAGTTTAGACTCCGAATGCAATATTTTTTCCTCTTAGAAGATATACTTGACCAACAAATGTCTCAAATGACTTTTTATTTGTATGTGTGCGCTTTGAAATTCCTTTGGGAATCATTACACATATTGACATGCACAAGTACACAAATTAGGAATGTTTATATTGCACCGATTTTTTATTGTTAGTGGTCGTGCAGTATTCAATAGTGTCCTACATCCAGCCCAAACATGTCAAAAATGTCTGGTGTCCTTATAAATTAAAATTAAAATGTATTAAATTGTTAGTTTTGTTGTATTAAATAAATTTTATTTATTTATTGTGTAATATATTAAAAAGTTGTTGATGATAATGTACTTTCAAATTTTAATATTTTTTGTTTTTTAATTTATTTGTATCTTATGAATCATATAATGATCTTTTATATTTTTTAACTTAAATATCGTTATTTTTTAAATATTTATAATGTTATTATTTTTTATTTATTTAATATTTATTTAATTTAAGTAGTATATATTATTTTAAATATTATTTATAAGGTATATTTGGAAAAAATAAGCAATTAGTTTGTCCATGTTCCTGTATTCATATCCATGCATACTGGCATGAAAGCTGCATTTTAAAAAGAAGGGAAACGTGTAATAGTAATTAATTTGTTATTGTTATGGTATATATTTTAATATTTTATTTATGTTATAAAATTTTCATAATATATTTTTATATAACATTATGATTGTCACAGTGTATATTTAACATATTTTTTGTATCATAAATGATTCGCTTTCAACAAATTTTGTCATTTGTTATAAATCTCGATGTGTGGTATGAATCTGAGAGTTTTTTTTTTTTTGAATTAGAACTTAAAATGTAAATTAAAATTCATCGAGGCTCTTATTTCAGCCAATTTATAGTCAAATGGACTCTAACTAATTGGTTTGATGAGATGAACTCATTTTCATAACAATTAGTTTAATTTGTGTCAGATTGAGTCTATATCAGGTCATTAAACCACTTCTGAAAGTTTATGGTGGTTAGTTGAATGGTCAAATGAATTCCAAATTTGATAAGGTTATAGTTGAATCAAACTTCTCGATTAAACGATTCTAACGAGGCCAATATCACTCATATTTTACATCATTTAGGCACCAAAATGATTGCAATATGTGGCGTGATCGTGGGAATCTCTCTGAATCATCTGATGGAGTTGTTTGAATTTTTTTCTTGATTGCAGAGGAGGCGCTCCTAGACTCTATATTTAGAGCCCTACCTTCTTTGTGAAAGGGGATCTATGCTCTGAAATGGCCTAATTAAAGCTGGACCACGAGAAAAAAAGAACCGGCTTCCAATGTCATTTCGAACCGAAAACTTAACGAACGCTTCCCGTTCCAGCAATGGAGACCTTTACACAACACTTGTGAACTAGCATGCGCACTATACAACACGTGTGAACTAAAATATACTTGCATAATAACAATACAAGACTAAATGGTTCAAAAAAAAAAAAAACAAAGAAATATTGAACTAAAAAAATTTGAGTTCATTAATATTAAGCAATTTCCATCGCGTGAAGATAGAGTATAGTCGCCTCCAACTTTGAAGTGGAGTATGGGAGCTTCACCTTTGGATTTCCCAAAAGAAACTATCCATAATGTTATGAAATGGACTAGCTACAAAGTTATTCTCATTCTACAACTCATGAATTTGTGAAGCAAACTAGCTACAAAATTTTTCTCATTTCAAAAAATTCAAGTATATCAACCCCTCAAAGTTGGGTTTGAAATACCAAAGCAAGGGGAAAATCATGATCCTGGCCCGCTTAGCTGTAGATCTAATGCTTATCATGGGAAACCACTCGACTTCACAAGGAATGTGTCCCGTGAAAGCTTACTCTAGAAAATCAACAACCAATCCAAAGGCGTGTGACCATGCCGACTAGCGTTAGCCGACTAACTCGCCTTGTGTGGGCAACTGATCCTACAACGCCTAACATAAATCTAATCCTAGGACTGACTAAGAAAGAAACACAAGTGTTGACGATGTTATACTATCGCGGTGGTTGATCGAAGTTTAGTCGTTGATCGGGAAGAAGCTCTCTTTATCACGAAGAGATTCCAACGATGCTCCAAGTATTGGGCTTCGCTCCCCTTGGGTAAAGAAACTCTCTTTGCAAAGATTTTTCTGACGTCGACACAACACCACATCACTCTTCCTTTCAATTTTCTTAGATGGAGACGACTATCGGGAAAAAGAGTGTGAGAGGAAGAAGGAAGAAAATTGGAGAAATGGAGGAAGAAGAAGATGAATGGCGAAGCTTCGAGAATTGTCCAAAAACTTTCCAAACACTCGCTCCTCAAGCTCTTTGCTTGTTTCTTGGACCAAGGCCGTGACTGAAAGAAAAGGAATGCGAGAGAAGGACAAAGAGGAAGGACACAAAGAATAGGAAGAAGAAGCCAGGTGAAGAAGCTCTCCTCAAACTCTCCAGTTCTCTATGATTGTGCTTCT
>JXCR01045207.1:24863-46780 GCA_002079205.1 Phalaenopsis hybrid cultivar | reverse complement strand
TTCTTGGCCATACAATCTTTTGTTACTGTTAAGTTTAGCTTGTGCGATTTCTGAATAATAGAGTGAATGGCAAATAAAGATGAGTTAATTTGATGATTATTAACACTGTAACATCGTTATATAAATAGCCCCCGGATTGTTAACCTGGGACCATTTTAGTCTCTGATTATATAGAAGTGTGAGATTAGTTCTCAGACTCTTTAAAGTGTGGCTGAAATTGTTTTCTGTGGGGACTATGAGTTCTTGCTAAGTGTATGAATACTAAATTAACACTCTTTTTAAAGTTTGGGACTAAATGCCCTCCTGTAAAGAGTTGGCACTTTTCTCGTTTTTTAATGGAATAAATCCCAAAATGCTCCCCCGTGTACTCGATTGCGATCTAGTAGTCCTAGAGTTTTGAAATGGTCCAATTTAGTTCATCAGTTATTAAAAATTGATCTCAGTTGATCCATCATGTAGAAATCATGACATAAAAATGGTTCCAATTTAGTCCCTCAATTCTATAGATTTGATCTCAATTTAGTCTATGAAGGATCACTTTTATAAGTCGGGGGGACTAAATTGGAGCAATGTAAAATTCTTGGACTAAATTGCTCACATATAAATAGTTGGGAGATCATTTTGGCGTTTAACCCTATTATTAAAATGTTGTGATAGGCCAAATCTTGTTAATCAATAAAGATACTACTTATTTGGTCATGCTTTAGTTCTTTTAGTTTTTTGTTTCTCTTCTGGCTAGAAGATACAGAGGTCAAATTCATCCTCTTATTTCAAGTTTATGGGCTTTTCTGTGTTTATGCTTGTACTAGGTGAAAGATACCAATGGCGAGCTTGCTTTATTATAAAGAGATACTGGATTTTCTATAATGCTTTTGCTTTTATGATAAACTAACTTATTGTAGAGCCTTGCGACTGTATCTTTGCATCTTTTGGATGCACCACAGATGCTTCCAATGGGAGGACGCTTATACAGATACCCACCAGGTCGAAGCATGCCTGATGTTCCAATGCCGGGTGTCGGAGGAATGCTTTCTGTCCCTTATGATATGGGAGGAATGCACCTGCGTGAGGCCCCCATGTCGCAGCCTATTCCCATTGGGGCTTTAGCTTCCGCTCTCGCAAATGCGCCGCCTGAGCAGCAGAGGCTGGTATGTTTCAAGATGAAAGCCGATACGCCATTTATAGTACCACCTTTTCTCGTGCCATATTTTGAACCAGGGTTATTGTTACAAACATAATTCCAATGTATCTGACACCTAAAGTTCAGTTTATATATTTATACCACCCAAATCATTCATATTACATAAAAATTAGCACTGTTTTGACTTTTAAAAAGTTAAATACACCATTTTATGCATAGTATGTATGTAAAAATTCAAGTTTTGGTGTTTGATCTCTGAATACATTGGAATTGAGCGGTATGTATGTAAATATTTCAAGAACCTTTTGCTTAGCTAGGACCATTATTCCCATCTATTTTTGACTCGGTACTGTCTCATCCTTCTCTCTATTATTAGTGGCATTTACATCCGTACTACCCCATTCTCATATATTTTCTTATCTAACACACAATATTTACATTTTACATTCATACCACCTAAATATTTCATATCTTATAAAAAATGCCACCATTTTAACTTTTAAAAAGNTACAAGGAAACGTTCCAGTATCATGCACTACATTTAAGTTCATATTAAAATTTAAACATTTTGGTTTCAATTTTATTGATATGGTTTCTTTTCCATAGGATGATCATTGTTCTTCTTCCATCTTTCGAAATTTTGGATGGTTTCAATTAGAAATCCCTTTTTAGCTTACTTTATANAAATCATTCATATTACATAAAAAATAGCACTGTTTTGACTTTTAAAAAGTTAAATACACCATTTCATGCATAGTATGTATGTAAAAATTGAAGTTTTGGTGTATGATCTGTAAATACATTGGAATTGAGTGGTATGTATGTAAATATTTCAAGAACCTTTTGCTTAGCTAGGACCATTATTCCCATCTATTTTTGACTCGGTTCTGTCTCATCCTTCTCTCTATTATTAGTGGCATTTACATCCGTACCACCCCATTCTCATATATTTTCTTATCTAACACACAATATTTACATTTTACATTCATACCACCTAAATCTTTCATATCTTATAAAAAATGCCACCATTTTAACTTTTAAAAAGTGCAATGCATGTAAAAAATTAAACTCTAGGTGTTTGACATGTAAATACCTAAGAAATCTTCCTTTTATGTTATTGTGTTGTCTATTTATCTTAGCATTCCTGACTGCAGATGCTTGGAGAAAACTTGTACCCACTTGTGGAGCAGCTAGAACGCGACCATGCGGCGAAAGTGACTGGAATGCTGTTGGAGATGGACCAGACTGAGGTGCTGCATTTGCTGGAGTCTCCGGATTCTCTGAAAGCCAAAGTTGCGGAGGCGATGGAGGTTTTGAGGAATGTCGCGCAGCATCATCAGCAGTCCAGCAATACGCCTACCGATCAGTTGTCTGCGCTATCTCTCGACTGATAAGCCTTGAGGTATTTTTCATGGCTGGGCAGCTAAAACTTTGGTAGGTGAGTTTTTTTCTTTTTACTTTTTTTTTGAATGGAATGGATGAGTGGAACTATATATACTTTTTGTTTGTTTTGTTGTATTATTTGGCTCTATTTTCTTTGTGAGATTATGACTGATTATTGTGGTGTGTAAACTTGTTATTTGTTTTATGTTTGTGGTGGTAAACTCTGAGTAAAGACCAATATTTATTGTTGGTTATATCCTTTGCTGCTATTATAATTGATTATTTGGTTGTGCATGGCTATTTAAGGTAGGGGATACTGACCATTTATCCAAGTAAAGGAGCCTCTTTGAAGAGAAAATATTTCGTCCATAGTCAACAGACTTGATACAGCTGAGGCCTGAGCTCCTTCTCTGCCCCGTTGTTTGGACACAGATCTGTGTCCAAACTCTGGATGCAATATTTTTTCCTCGTAGAAGATATACTTGACCAACAAATGTCTCAAATGACCTTTTATTTGTATGTGTGCGCTTTGAAATCCCTTTGGGAATCATTGCACATATTGACATGCACAAGTACACAAATTAGGAATGTTTATATTGCACCGATGTTTTATTGTTAGTAGTCGTGCAGTATTCAAAATGTCAAAAATGTCTGGTGTCCTTATAAATTAAAATTAAAATGTATAATAAATTGTTAGTTTTGTTTTATTAAATAAATTTTATTTAATTTTTGTGTAATATATTAAAAAGTTGTTAATGATAATGTACTTTTAAATTTTAATATTTTTTGTTTTTAATTTACTTGTATCTTATGAATCATATGATGATCTTTTTATATTTTTTAACTTAAATATCGTTATTTTTTAAATATTTATAATGTTAATATTTTTTATTTATTTCATATTTATTTAATTTATGTAAGTAGTATATTTTATTTTAAATATTATTTATAAGGTATGTTTTGAAAAAATAAGCAGTTAGTTTGTCCAAGTTCCTGCATTCATATCAATGCTTTCTGGCATGAAACCTGCATTTTAAAAAGAAGGGAAAAATGTAATAGTAATTAATTTGTTATTGTTATGGTATATATTCTAATATTTTATTTATGTTATAAAATTTTCATAATATATTTTTATATAACATTCGATTGTTTAACGTATTTTTTGTATCATAAATAATTCACTATCAACAAATTTTGTCATTTGGTATAAATCTCGATGTGTGGTATGAATCTCGGAGTTTTTTTTAGAATTAAACCTTAAAATGTAAATTAAAATTCATTGAGGCTCTGATTTCAGCCAATTTATAGTCAAACGGACTCCAACTAACTGGTTCGATGAGATGAACTGATTGTCATAACAATTAGTCTAATTTGTGTCAGATTGAGCCTATATCAAGTCATTAAATAACTTCTGAAAGTTTATGGTGGTTAGTTGAAAGGTCAAATGGATTCCAAATTTGATAAGGTTATAGTCGAATCAAGCTTCTCGATTAGACGATTCTAACGAGGCCAATATCTCCATTTCTGACATCATTTAGGCACCAAAATGACCACAATATGTGGTGTGATCGTGGGAATCTCTCTCAATTATCCGATGGAGTTGTCTGAATTTTTTTCTTGATTGCAGAAGAGGCGCTCCTAGACTCTAAATTTAGAGCCCTACCTTCTTTGTGAAAGGGGATCTATGCCCTGAAATGGCCTAATTAAAGCTGGACCATGAGAAAAAAAGGACTGGCTTCCAATGTCATTTCAAACCGAAAACTTAACGAACGCTTCCCGTTCCAGCAATGGAGACCTTTACACAACACTTGTGAACTAGCATGAGCACTATACAACACATGTGAACTAAAATATACTTGCATAATAACAATACAATACTAAATGGTACAAAAAAAAAAAAAAAAACAAACAAATATTGAACTAAGAAAATTTGAGTTCATTAATATTAAGCAACTTAAATTGAGTGAAGATAGAGTATAGCCGCCTCCAACTTTGAAGTGGAGTGTAGGGAGCTTCACCTTTGGATTTCCCAAAAAGAAACTATCCACAATGTTATGAAATGGACTAGCTACAAAGTTATTCTCATTCCACAACTTCTCATGAATTTGCGAAGCAAACTAGCTACAAAACTTTTCTCATTTCAAAAAATTCAAGTATATCAACCCCTCCAAGGTGGGTTTGAAATGCCAAAGCAAGGGGAAAATTGTGATTCTGGCCCGCTTAGCTGTAGATCTAAGGCTTATCATGGGAAAGCACCCGACTTCGCAAGGAATGTGTCCCGTGAAAGCTTCCTCTAGAAAATCAACAACCAATCCAAAGACGTGTGACCATGCCGACTAGCGTTAGCCGACAAACTCGCCTTGTGCGGGCCACTGATCTTACAACGTCTAACATAAATCTAATCCTAGGGCTGACTAAGAAAGAAACACAAGTGTTGACGAGGTTATACCATCGCGGTGGTTGATCGAAGTTTAGTCGTTGCTCGGGAAGAAGCTCTCTTTATCACGGAGAGATTCCAACGATGCTCCAGGTACTGGGCTTCGCTCCCCTTGGGTAAAGAAGCTCTCTTTGCAAAGTTTTTTTTGGCGCCGACACAACACAACATCACTCTTCCTTTCAATTTTCTCAGATGGAGACAACTATCGGGAAAGAGAGTGCGAGAGGAAGAAGGAAGAGAATTGGAGAAATGGAGGAAGAAGAAGATAAATGGAGAAGCTTTGAGAACTCTCCAAAAACTCTCCAAACACTCGCTCCTGAAGCTCTTTGCTTGTTTCTCGGACCAAGGCCATGACTGAAAGAAAAGAAATGTGAGAGAAGGACAAAGAGAAAGGAAACAAAGAAAGAAGAAGTCGGGTGAAGAAGCTCTCCCCAAACTCTCCAGTTCTCTATGATTGTGCTTATGCCCGACTATTCTCAGTGGAATGACAATTTGCCTCCTTTGACAAGCACTCGAGCTAGCTCATAGGCCATATTTGGCCAATAACCGGTCCAACGAATTGCTAAATGACAATACTTTGATGACCCTCCATAAGCGAAAATCACATTTTGGACGCATCCATGTTGTCGTTCTACCACACTAAATCATCTAAAAGATGATTCTGCACGAGAAAGTATATTCAAAGACTGATTTGTTCGCTTTTCATCAAATAAAACTCATCTAGTCGGGGTTTTCCCGTCAATGTAATGTCGACCAGCCCTCGCCACATCGACCATTAAAGCATACAAAACAATCTTGGCTGCATGCCTAAGGATCGAAGACAAATGTTTGGACCCTTGGGGAGTCATATTTGCGTGACACACGCTCTAAAGTCGTTTAAGCAGACATCCAACACTCACGATATCAAAAATTGATTGCAACACCATCAATCAATTTCAACATGCCATGAAAATTGATATTCAAATCACAAATTTAAAAGAGAAACCCTTATTCTTGCACGCATTTATAGATCAAGCACAACATAACATTCATTTCGCCATAATTATAAAAATTGATAAACAATTCAATAAAAAAGATACAATTGTTGACATCAATTTTTGATGTCGTAAGTGTAAGATGTCAACTCAAACACTACAGAATCTTGTTTAATGCTTGTGTTGATTCCCGTAGCACAAGTTATCCATTTGAGACCCTCCGACGCGTGTTGAGAGACATTTTATTAAGATCAATTTGTTAGAGATGGTCACTCAGATGATGGCTAGTCGGCATTTTTATACGGTGATCGACTTTGTGCGGGCCAGATTTTCTCATTCACCGCACGAGGCGTGAAACTAGCTCAAATTGACTCCTCCGCCGACGGACTTGTTTCGATGACCTCAGATGACAAAACAGACAGCACAAACGCGCTCAAAATGTTGATTTTACAGAAAAGAGCACTCATATTATTAAGTTTCCATGGACTCGCATAAAATACACAAATAGAAGATTTTAAGTATTAAAATAATATTAAAAAGGGAAAAATAATTATAAAAAAAAACCCTATTTAATCCGTCGTTTCCTCCCTTCGGCCGACAGGAACTCCCTCCGTGCACTTGCCCTTGCGTCGTGCCGCTCTCGCCCAATCCTCGTTCTCGCGCCCAAAGCTCGCTATCGTCCCTCCTCTCCGGCTAACGAAGCTCGCGTTGACGCCCTCCTCGGCTCCGGAGGTCCTACCATTGGCCTCTCGCGCAAGTTCTTCGACTTCTCGCCGCCTCGGCCGGTTCTTCACACGGACCGTTCGGTCCGTGCCGGCATTGTTCCACGGCCTCCCTTGACGCCAGCGCCTTGCTCTAGCCAAACCTAGCTCGCTCTCACGCTTAGCCACAGTCTGCTCGCTTCCCTCCTTGCTTCACGGTCGCAGCACCCTCCTCGGCTTCATCTCCCGTCGGCCAAGCCTCCTCCAACGTGCAGACCTCCCACCGGCACTCTACAGACGGCCTTCGTTTCCTTCGCATGCAGAAAGTAGGGCTGAGATTAGACCCTCTCCCTTGCTTGCCTCAACGAGCTACTTCTCCACCTCGTGGTCCCTTACTCGCTGGTGGTCGAAAACTTTGTCGGAGTACTTAGCCATCGACAAACATTGACAGTACCACAGCTTGAAGAGGTGTGGACGTCTTCTCTCTTTGCGAAGAGAGCTTCTTCCTGGACTTCGCTGAATGACAAGCAACCAACACAACGGTATAACCCCTTGGACCCTCTGTTTTTGACTTCTTAACTAGCTCGATGGTTTAGTTTTGCTAGGCGTGTTAGTTCGATCACCCGCACGAGGTGCCTGCACCGACCGACGTTAGTCGGCGCGACAAAGCACATATGTGATGGATCGTTGTTTTCTGTAGAGGGAGCCCCAAAGTTAGGATATTTGTACGTGGCCGAACACTCTCATAGAGTCAAGTGATTCCCTCTGTCCATCCCAACACAAAATTATGGCACATCAAAGTCTCTTTCTCTCATTGCTTTGACTTCCCCAATTTTCCTCAGAGAAATCGGGAGGTAAGGTTTTGCAAAGTGAGAAAAACTTTATTGCTAACTCACTTTGCAAAGTCTTAAGGAGTTGTGAAGGGAGAAAAGTTTTGTAGCTATCTCATTTCATAACATTGTGCAGAGCTTCCCCCTCGAAATCCCTATGTAAAAACTCCCCAAATGCCTTGCTAAAGCAGCAGGCGGCGATGTCGCACACCTAAGTTTCACACCTTAGGTTCCTACAAGAGGATGTTAGCACGAGCATGGTTCGCTATCAAGCGTGTTTTTTGGCTTTGGATTGCATTGCATCTTGCTTGTAGCGTTTTTGCACTTGCACCTTGCCTCGTCTGACAACATTGTTCTGGTCGGTATCTAACTTTGCCTTGACCAGTTGTCATGGCCCGGTCGATATGTCAGTTCGCCTCGACCGAACGCGTCTGCTTAGTCGACATCTCAGTTCGCGTCGACCGACCGCGACGACTTGGTAGCCACTTTGGTCCAACCGATTCTCCCGACTCAGTCGACCTACCACTTGCATGGTGCATGTTTTTAATATGTACATGTGTGTGCTTGATTGCTTGTATGGTGCATTGTAGGTAGTATGTGTTAGCTTGCATGACTATTATTATTTGCTTGTGCTGCATCTCTTTGGGTCATTGTCTCCACGATATACCCAGTTGTCGGCATATAAAACGGTTTTGCAGACCAAATAGATGTCATTTATTTCTTAGTTTATTTGATCGAGCCTCATCCTCAAGTCTTGTGTTTATCCTTCGGGATAAATACAAGGTTTGAAGTATAGTGCTCCTTCATTTAAACTATGAAAAATATGGGGTCAGTTTGATTTCATACTTTTCTAAACTTCAACGTCCTTCCGAAGCGGGCGACGTGGTTTCGATTCTGGTAACCGACAGCTTCTTATGAGTAACTCCCCTCCAACCAAAAATAGCGCCGACGCACATGAAAAAAAATAATACTATTATTTTTTTAAAAAAAGTGACACCTCAAAAAAAAAGTCTAATTCCAATGGCTTAAAAACCGTAAAAAACCATTCAAAAGCTATCAGTTTTTAAAATTTTTGACAGCTTAATGACGTCTTTGTAGATGTAGCTAAAACATTTGTCGATAATTATTTTACTGACGGACTTACCCACGGCATACATGTGTAAACATTTTCTCGATGATAGATAACCATTGCAATAGACTATAATTTGATATTGTTAGTAAGCCGTCGATTATTTCAGATGGCTTGGTATTTCGGTAAAGTGTATCGCAAACATTAGAATGTGTAGCACAGTCGTCGAAAAAAAGTAGCAGAACTGTCGGTGCCCGTCGCCAAAAATCGACAGTCAACATCATAAAAAAAACTAGAACAAAAATAAAAATTACTCTGCTGCGTCGTATTATGGGCTTTCAGAAATTAGTTCATCGACATATCTTCTGCGCACAATCACTAAAATAACCGACGTGTACTGAATGTAAGAATTACAGATGTTTGTCGAAATAATATTTGTAAGCTGTCGAAAATTTGGAGCATGAAAAAAATATATATCTTTCTTCAGCACTACAATTTCCACACTCGTAATCCTAATATTATAATTTTCACACAACACTTTTTCACGTTTGCGCTGCACTTTACCGAAAGACCAAGCCATCAGAAAGAATCGACGGCCTACTAACGATATCAAATTAAAGTCTATTGCGATGGTTATCTGAAAATGTTTACACATGTATGCCGTAGGTAAGTTTGTCAGTAAAATATTTATCGACAACAGTTTTAGCTACATCTACAAAGATGTCATTAAGCCGTAAAAAATTTTAAAAACTAACAGCTTTTGAATGGTTTTTTACGGTTTTTAAGCCATTGGAATTAGACTCTTTTTGGAGGTGTCACTTTTTTTAAAAAAATAATAGTAATATTTTTTTTATGTGATATTAATAATTTAAGTGTTATGCATGCAAAAATAAAATTTTAGTCTTAAATATTTTAATACTTAAGAATTATGTCTCACGCGTGTATGTCTTAAAAAAAAGATCTTATTCTGAATATCACATAAAAAAAATTATTAATGAAAGGCCATCAATAGATTTTTATCATTCTGCATGAATCTCAAAACATTTCATAAATCTAGAAATATTTTTTTATTGGAGATATTACATATCTAGATTATTTTTTGAAATATAAATGCTAAACTTTTTCTTTGATTTCAAAAAACTTACAGTCAAACTGACCAGCTCGACGAGACGAATCCAATGATACTATATTTGGTCAAATTCGAGTCAAATTAAGATTAGATCAAGCTCTTAAATCACTTTGGGAAGCTTTCGATGCATAATTGGAAGGTTAAAAGAAATCTAAATTTGACAAGTTTGTAGTCAAATCGAACGTCTTGACAAAAAGAATCTAACAAACCCAAAATCACTTAATTTCCATATTGTTAACACGATTAAGGGTCTATTTGGGGCAGTTGCAGCTTATCCAGCTTTTGTTGAAAAACAGCTTATCCTGATAATCTGCTAATGACCAGCTGATTTGGATAAGCTGTCTGGCTGTTTGGTTAGGGCGTCTGGAAAACAAATGATTATGGAAAATTGACCATTTTGCCCCAGTTCTGAATAAGTTATTTAACTGTTTTATTTGTGTGTTTTGTAAACAGCTTATTTGGATTTTTTTTTTGTTCAATGAGTAATTTGTGTAGCAGAATGTTATTTTCTCAAATGTCAAGAAATGAAAATGAAAAAAAGTTTAATAATATTTATATAACTTNAAAAATATGGGGTCAGTTTGATTTCATACTTCAACGTTCTTCCGAAGCGGGTGACGGGATTTCGATTCCAGCGATCGACAGCTTCTTACGGGCAACCTCACAAACCAACCCGAAATAACGCCGACATGAGGTCAACAAATGGACCCCCAATAGGTGTGGTGTGCCGGGTAAGCACACCGCACGTATTGGCGTTGACCGACAATATCAAAAAAACCAATACAGGCTCCTAAGTGAGCAGACATAGAAGGAGTGTAGAATTTGAGTGCCAGTTGTTCCCACTTGGGAATTAACAAGTGCATATCTGATCGAAATCAAGGAGTAGGAACTCTCGTTGGGGACTGGAGGGTAGATTTCAAATTATCAAGTTTCAAGTGTCTATTGAAGATGGGAATCAATATTTAGGAGCTGACCCCGAGATAGGAATTAAAATTTAGGTATCAATTGTGAAAAGAGAGTCAAAATATACGTACCAACCCCAAAGATTGAGAGTAGGATGTTGTTGTCCATTCAAGGGGGTATTATACAAATTTTAAATATATGTGTAGAGAATTGGATGTCATGGTCTCATTCAAAGGGGTCTTATACCTATCTCGAAGAGGTGTGTAGAGAATTGGATGTTGTGGTCCCATTCAAGGGGGTCTTATACTAATTTTAAATATATGTGTATAGAATTGGATGTCGTTGTACCATTTAAGGGGGTCTCATACTAATTTTAAAGATATGCGTAGAGAATTGGATGTCATGGTCCCATTCAGGAGGGTCTTATATGAATTTTAAAAGGTCGAGAATAAGATGTTGTGCTCCATCCAGGGGAGTCTTACACCTATCTCGAAAATGTGTGTAGAAAATTTCATGCCATGGACCCATTCAAGGGGGCCTTATACCTATCTCGAAGAGGTTGATAATAGGATGTTGTGTTCCATTCAGGGGAGTCTTACTCTAATCTCAATGATGTGTGTGGAGAATTGGATGTCATGATCCCATTAAAGGGCGTCCTATACAAATTTCAAATAGTTGAGAATAGGACGATGTGCTCCATTCAGGGGAGTCTTACTCCTATCTTTAAAATGTGTGTAGAGAATTGAATGACATGGTTCCATTCAAGGGGGTCTTACACCAATCTTGAAAGGTTAAGAATAAGATTTTGAGCTCTATTCAGTGGATTCTTACTCCTATCTCGAAGATGTTCATGGAGAACTGGATGTCAAGGTCCCATTAAAGAGGGGTCTTACACTAATCTCAGAAGGTTGAGAATAGGATGTGATGTTCCACTCTGGGGAGTCTTACTCCTATCTCAAAGATGTGTGTATCACATTCAGGAGAAAAGCATTGAGACTTATATCCAACCCAAAGGGATAGCGGGAAGAGAGTTGGCTTCTTGGAATTGGCTCCGAGAACAATATAAATATAATGTAGAAAGTTTGTGGTGTTGAGTCCATAGATATGTGTCATGTGAAAATTTGTGTTGGTGAGAAAGATTTGTGAAATCTTGTGAGATTTTTTGCAGAATGTGAAATTCCACGAGGATTGTGCAGAGAATAAGTGAAGGCAAGGTCAATCATGTTGCAAGAGAAAAGGGTAAGAGACCTCAAAATCTAGAGAATAAACTCTACAGATTTATTTTCTTTTCTTGTTGTTTTTATCAAATTTAATTATCATAATATATTTTTTTAAAGTTAAAATTTTTTTGTTGGTTTGTTTTTCTCAGAAGAGAATTTTTTTATTATCAAGTTTTATTTTGTTGTTTTGTTCCTCATTCACTGTAGTTCAGAATCAATGTATGGTTCTGTGGCTCTTCATCCATTGCACAGAAGGGCAATTGAACAAACAAACAAAAAATTTTGATATAGATTTCATTAATCTGCTTCAAACAAATGTTATAGATTAAACCTTGCCTGAAGCATCAAAGGGTACACTAAGTTGAATGCATCAAAAGTACATCTGAATACATCTCATGATGGGTCATATCACAAGCTGAGGATATCTGGTACATATGTCATCATATATGCTGTGTCAAAATGCAGTACAAAAAGGTGTCTCTTGAGTGTCCATCTTCGGTGGAGTGAGCTTCTGATCGAGCTGACGTACTAAGCCACGCTCCAGGACAACAGTTCCCTTCACATCCTCTTATAGGTGCAACCCTCTCATAGCTTGTAAGGTAGTAGCTCTTCCAATTTCTGGTCTAGCCGGAATCCATATGGCATTTTGTTGTCATCCATTCTTCAGAAAGTTATAGACACCATGTGGTGTTGTACCCCTGGAATGCAGTGTTTGGCGACGTCTGCTCCATTTTCTTTAAGAACTAGCACTAAACCCACTGGTAGCGGAATCTCCACGGATCCTCTGAACTCGCCAATGCCAATGATGTTTATCTCTTTCCTAAATAGGATATTACTTTTGCTCATGAAGGAGACCGTACAGAAAGGCCTCACGAAATCATGATGGTATATATGTCGAGGAATGCAATCTCCCTCGTCATAGATGTTGATAATGCAGATGTTGAGAATACAGTTGGCTGGAAGTATGCTTCATCAGATCATTCTCTTTATCATCCATTTTATCAAAGTAGGTAGTGGGTCTATTTCATCGTTTCTCAAAATCCTCGTGGCATTTCCTTGTTTGTCGTTGGTGAAGTTGTAATAGTAGCCACATTGTATGGTGATCCTCCCTTTTCCACGCATCCATTTATGTGGTTTAGAATAGGTCCTTTCCATCAGAAGGCCTGCTTGACCCCTATCTCTCAGATCAAAGATGTAGTCGACAATACTTCTTTCGTCACTTTCAAAGAAGGCCCTATTGTACAGTTTCAAGCCTTCTAGTACATTGATGAATCTTCCCTGGACTTCTTCATACAATTCAAATTCTCTTTTGTTTACTTTGCTCATCTTGTAGTATTCTGCCATGGAGATGATCGACAATATCGAGGATACTCCCTCATTTCAATATCAAAAGGAATTCTTGTTGGTGCTGCCTCTATATCTAATAAAATATATGGATCCTCCATTAAGTGATCGGTGCTCTGAAATCCATCCTCATTGGATGCATACTCCTCCAGAGTACTGTAACGCTCCAAGTGGAGAACGTTACAGTCCAGGCATTCCACAAATGCCTCTATAGTTGGGGTCCATATAGGAATTTCAGTGTTGCATGTCGGGCAACCCACAGAGAGATCATTTGAAAGTCCTGGTATCTCAAGCTCTGTAGCAAACTCAAACTCATCCTTTATGGTAGGCAAGCTGGAAGAGGTCTCTCTCATGCCTAGACCATAGATTCTCCCTTCAGGAATCAGGCTAAGCAAGTTTTCTGCCTCCTTTTAGCGTCTTCTTTCTTCACGTAGAAAAGCCCTATGCTTTCGGCCATTGGCATTTCTGTGTTGAGTTCTCTGCAGTGGTTCATCTAGCAGTCTCTCATCATTAGCAGTGACTAGGCCTCCAATCAGCGCAGTTATCATAAACAACATGCGACTAGTCCCGTCCATTGGATCTTGTTGTACTATCACATTTTTTCCCTTCAGTGAGGCCCTGCTGGGTGCTGATCTTTACAAGTGATGATAGCCCTTCTCTTTCTCGACAACTGACCACGTCTATCAGGGGGCCCTCATAGTTCATGTCGACTTGACTGAAGTCCATGTTGAAGTCTATGGTGCCACGCTGCGGTTCCCTTTCCTCGTTAAGTACGAGATTCCATCCATCTTTAAAAGAAAAGATCAGCTTTTGTCCTTAAATTTTCTCTGCANATTGTTTTCAAATTATGAGTCTGTTTTTTTGTGATTTTCCTACTAAAAAGCTCAATGCCATTTAGCATAATAATCCAACAGACTTAANTATATATATATATATACATACATATATGTAAATTAAATGTCATTCCAACGGGCAACTCGTCAACTTTTTAGTGTCGACAAGGAGAAGTAAAATTTTTTTAACAAATCATATATGTTATACTTTAAAAATTCCGCATATAACGAAATAGACCATATTTAAGGCCAACAATTTTAAAATATCATCTTGGGTGACATCCTTTCGATCCCTTAGATATTTTGAACACGGCCGGCAAGGCGACCGCGCCAAATTCATACTTTATCCGGAAACTTACCCCGTACTGATTATGACACTTTCTCGTTAGATGATATGCTAGGTTAAGGTTTAGGGTGTTAGATATTCATTTTCGCCGCCTCTGACTATTGTTTTATGTTGTTAATTTTTTTTTTGCTATTGTGCTAGTCATGCGTCACTTTTTGCAGTTTTTTTTTGCTGTGCTTGCATGCTTGTTGTGCATAGTAGTATAATAGAGCCTTATTCTGCAGGGTGCCGTGTCTATAGATATGAACACACATAGATACAATAAAAGACGGAGTCTGTAATGATTTCTAATCATGTGCTTGCAATTCCCATTAACTCTCCATTTATAAGACATCTTATTTCGCGTTGAATGACTTTCCCGCTAAAGCTTGTTTTCTGCAAGTCTGGTATTTTATTTTTTTCTTTCATATGTATTTGATGAAGTCTTCAGGACGAGTCTGTATCAGAAATAAGATACGGGCACAAGTTTCGAAGTGGATGACGGATCAAATCACGTGACGGGGATCATGAGCAGCAGCTTGTGTCTCGTACCTTAAGTTCAAATTCTATATTCTTTTATAGAATTAGGACCAATCATTTATATGCGAAATTAGATCGTTTTTCATGCTTTTCCTTGGATATGTTGCAACACAGCAGCAATTTGGGCTTTTTTTATATATTTTGGAGTGCACTTTTTTCTGTGTGCTTTGCATGCCTGAATTGTGTTTATTGTTTATTTCTGTGCATTTGAGATTCCACGAAAATTATAATTGAGGTACATTAAAGACCCATAAAGTTATAAGTTTTCTACTTAAAAATTCTAATTAAAACATTCAAGATAAATTAAATTTAGAATTAAAAGATTCAAGATTTTTAAAATCTGTTTTTACTTTTTTGCATGACCCTCGGGTCGGATTTTAAACGCGTTGCATTGCATGAATATCATCCGAGCCATTTTAATAGGGCTTTCACAAAATCTAAGGATCATTTTATATAGTTGCATCATATTTGCATGTCTCGAGGAGGAGCCCCGTGCTTCTTCAACCTGACTGACCCAACATATCTTTTTTACATAGAAATTTGTCTAGTGCGCCTGGGTTGTTGCTACCCGACTCCGACGGGATTTAAGTTCTTTTTTTGGAGTGTTTCTAGCTTTGTAGCTGAACCTCCATTCCTTGTTTTCCACTTTGGTAACTGTAAGACTCATATCTTGGAGCGCTAGCCGATATTTATAGGATCGCGTTTTGTTCCTCTGACCTTAATCCTATTGAGGTAATAATGGACGACGCAATTTACGGAGTGCTAACCGGAGATCTCAAGACGTGTTGGGTCGACTATCTTCATGACCAGGTAAACTTGATGTCTTAGTGGCTTGGGATGACGAGTCTGTGGTACCCTGACTTGACTACCTCTACCTTATAAGGATTAGTCTTTCCCTCCCTTGACTACCTCTATTGAGCCCTTTCTCTTCCTTTTGCCTTCGTTGACATCACCTCGACGAACCGATGCTGATGAGCTGCCGCTTGTTTGGGATGCGACAATTTGTCCTCTACCCTTATGACCAGGATGTATTTTGACGTATTAGGATCCCTCGTTGGGATGATTTAGTTATTTTACAAGCTCTATGTCGATGAGCCGCTACCCACTTGGGATGTGAGAGACTCACTCTCTACCTGATGACTTAACGAAAGCTTAGAAACATCGGAGCATTCCCCCTGTGAGATAATTTCCTTTGATTGCCTTGTGTTAGTTGTCACTCTCGGGCAAGCAAAACCCATTTGGATGAACAATATTCTTGGACAACTTCTAAGATGTAATTAACCAAATAAGATGCGTCTCATTGAAACCATTCATGACCCTAAAATAAACACCTACACCTAAACTTCTGGTTATGGGTAGCTTACATAGACATTCTTTCGCGGATTTTGTCAAAGTTGTTTCCGCCTGATCTTGTTTGGACGGGCATACTTGACTTATTCTTACGAGGATTAACACACGTAGGCTCTACATGTTTTATTTTTTCTCTCGTTTGTTGTTTTGTCGTATGTCCGTTTTTTTCGGTTCCTCTCTTCTCCGGACCACTCATATGACTCGGAAGAGAGGCTTATTCGGGCAAGGGAAGTACACGATGATTGACAGATCGAAAATTCCATCAAAAATAAAAAAGAGAAAAACAAACGAAAATAACAATATAATGGAAAATGATTTTGTAGATTCTATATAAAATTCCTATCTCCAAGTTCTCCTTAAACTTGTTCTTGTTTCCTTTTTGATTTACTCGACAAAGTAGTTCTTTGCACTCATTTCACACACTCTTATTTGGAATTGATTTTTATTAGATAAAATTCAAATCCATAGTATTTTTAACTAATTTTTTCCCCAAATCCCAAATGCAAGGATTGTCTCCAAATAGAATTTCTTAGTCTGGTTGAGGCTTGCATTTGACAAACCTAGCCTATACAAAAAAAAAAATAAAATAAATCTAACTCTACAAATCCTTAACTCACATAATTATCTTCAATATCCTTGAGTTTAGTTAGTAAAGTTCTTCAATTTTTTTTTTTACTTTAAATTATCACAATTTCAAATAAACATGTTCCTAAAATTAATTTTGAAATGATCAGACTAGGAAGAAAATTTGAATTAAAATATAAAAAATCCACAAATCTTATGAAATTTATTTCCTAATTAGATGGTGACTTATTTTCAAATCTATCCAGAATAAATATTTGCTATTGAAATAAGATAATGCATATCATCTAGTGTAAGTATAGGGAACTATACTTGATAATAATCTTATTCATAGCTCTATTATCAATGTCCAAGTTCTCCATATTTTTTGTAATGATGAGAGGCACTTGTGGGATCTTGAACCCAAATTTTGCCTTTAATAAACATTAATATTTCATAATATGCATTTTTTTCTTAGGACATGTAAATCAACTACTCAAAAATATGAATCAATGCATTAGTTTTATGCACTGCATACCTTTCATGATTGGGCAACTTAACCTTTAAGGTTAAGTTATAAGGCATATTAAATTCTCTGAATTAAATAATAACCTCACCCATCTTACTTATGCAAGTGATTAATACAAACCAAATGCTACGAAGCATTGGTGAATCATACAAGTATATGTGTCGTCCAATTATTATATATAAGTAACAGAACTACGTCCATGTATTAATTTCATGAGGAATTAGCGAACCCCCAAAGTTCGGAATAGTTCTAATCTTATTGTTTTTAGTCTATTGTGAAGGTTCGAAATTATCCTCCCAGTAGTCACTTAGAGGGTCAAGCATTCTTCTCTTGTGGAGGAGAGAAGTCGCTCTTCATTCTAAATTAGCCCTTATGTAGCCACATGTCACAATCATGGATTGCCATTGGAATAGAACCGTCCTAACTACGCTGACATAGGAGTTTTAGGAGTTTCTCCTTTTGGTGCCAAAGTCTTGTTTGCTCTGTAAGGTAACGAGCCCGAGTTAAGTAAATGTCACCCTTGTGCAATGTGGAGTGGCACCCCAATGCTAGAGGAGGCGCCTTGGCTCTCCATATCTAGCCCATAAACGCCAGACTCCAATGTTGAAGGAGGTGCTTAGGTGTCAGACTCTCAGTTGTTAGGCGCTTGCATGATGTGGACTTGCCCAAAGAAGTGTTTATGCATCGACATAGCGTTAGCATGCCCAAAGGTGGCGCGTATGTACCACTCAAGGTAGGCATGGTGGTTTGATGGCTCCCTTTGGACTGGTGTCTGAAGTAGCTTACTCCTATCTCACTCCAATATCTACTAAGCCCTCTTTACAACTTCCATAAGTACATGTATCCTACAATTTTATAAAATCATCTAAAAGAAATAAAAAATGGAACAAATAAAAGAAAAAAAAATGCAATAATATTTAGACATTTTTTGTCACATATTTTGCACACATCAGTGATTAGAGAACACATTTTTGAGAACTTAAATGGGTTAGTTAGATGCTCATTTTAGGCAAGATTATAAGTCTAGTACAGCAAGCTTATTTCATTCCAAGCAAGCTAGAAGTAGATTTGAGTCATTATATTGATGAGCCTCATCTTAGTTTAGGATAAGAGGCTGATCACTTCACCCTGCTATTGTGCAAGTCCTCATCTTTTGAGCTTCTCCTTGATATTTTATGAGCCTCATCTTGAAATTCTAAATAAATTAAAAAATCAAAATAAAATTTAATCTTATTTTAAAGCTCATTTGTATGCTAGCCTAAAGTGCTACTGAGCTTTTATTAATTAATATTTCTTACCATTTTGTTGGAATAAAACCAAATTAAATTTCTAAAACAAAAATCCTTGAAAGCCCGAAGTTTAAAATATTTAGACATAAAAGCTATTATTTAACTAAAGAGTCTTTTTAGAAGAGAAACTCTCTCGAAATAAAATTAATCATAGAGGCTTGCTTCTGCCTCATAAAGAGCACTTTGTCTCACTTAAGTCAGACATGAGAGAAATCTTTAATAATGTAAACCCAAAGTTTTGAAACTATCATTTATATGATTTTTTTCATTGTCAAATAGTTTTTTCATCATTTGAGATAATATTTTATTCCTAATGTTATATCTAATAATAATAATAATAAATTCAGCACTTGCATATAATATAACACTTTCCACCAGTAGGCTAGCCAGTGAAGTACAGTGTTGGATGGAGGGGTGATTTTTCAAAATAGGAAACTCCTAAAAAATGAAAATTTATGTATATTAGATAATAAGTGAAAAGGAAATCAATAAGGCTGCAGTAGAGCAAAAATAAATCAGGTACTCAAAGAGCATTGAGAGAAAACAAATAACAATGATGAAATAAGCAAACTAGGCAATAATATCTTGACAAAACGCTCACCTATTTTCGACTGCTTCCTAACTTTCTATCCTTATTATTATTTATTTAAGGAATTGTTTTAGGATTTTAGACATAAAAAAATAAAAATATTCCCAAGTTATTCCTTACATAGTTGCTTGATTTGTTAAACTATCTTATTGATAACTCTTCTTGTTGAGCTCAGACATCTTTGTCTTTTTCTCAATCATGTCTACTCTTTAGATGCTCTCTCTCATCTCTATCATACAAAATTTTTTATAATTTCGCAGTAGTACCCCAATCTTNTAAACTATCTTATTGATAACTCTTCTTGTTGAGCTCAGACATCTTTGTCTTTTTCTCAATCATGTCTACTCTGTGGATGCTCTCTCTCATCTCTATCATATGAAATTATTTATAATTTCGCAGTAGTACCCCAATCTCTTGCTCCATTTGCCACTATCCCCAAGATTTATATTAGATGCTTCTCATGGCTTCCTTTATGCTACATGGACAACCCTATCCATCATCAATTATTCTTTTAGTTCTTTTTCCTTTCTTAAACTCTTTTTTTCTCGTGTCTCTTCATTTTCTTTGATCTTANTTAGATGCTTCTCATGGCTTCCTTTATGCTACATGGACAACCCTATCCATCATCAATTATTCTTTTAGTTCTCTTTCCTTGCTTAACCTCTTTTTTTCTCGTGTCTCTTCATTTTCTTTGATCTTAACTCTCCTTTCAAGTCTAATTTCAATTCTTAATACCTTGCTAATCCTATAAAGACATCAACACACTCAGATTTATTTGACAACTCATATGATTACTAAAGCTTATTAATTTAAATATTGATGTTAAGTCATAATTTTTTTTANGAATTTCAATTCCTAATACCTTGCTAATCCTATAAAGACATCAACACTCTCAGATTTATTTGACAACTCATAAGATTACTAAAGCTTATTAATTTAAATATTTGTGTTAAGTCATAAATTATTTTTTTTATGATAAATATACCATTTTATTATATCTTGACAAACAGTTTAACAATTTATTTTGTGGAAGAATTAAATACATGACACCCTATTCTTATGGATTTACCTATCTCACACCTAAATTTTCACTTTTACACACATAACACTTTAGTTGNATATACCATTTTATTATATCTTGACAAACAGTTTAACAATTTATTTTGTGGAAGAATTAAATACATGACACCTTATTCTTATGGATTTACCTATCTCACACCTAAATTTTCACTTTTACACACATAACACTTTACTTATGGATGAAAAGATTGATTTGACTATTAAGATGATAATGAATGCTACTTTTTTAATGATGTATGTAATCATTGATGTTTAGATGTGAGATAAATAAACATAAAAATTTTGGGTGATATGTATTTAATAATACATATAATTGTGATAGTTTTTATTTTACTTTTGCCTAAGTAATCTTAATTATTGTTTTGCCTAAGTAATCTTAATTATTANATGATAATGAATGCTACTTTTTTAATGATGTATGTAATCATGGATGTTTAGATGTGAGATAAATAAACATAATTTTGGGTGATATGTATTTAATAATATATATAATTGTGATAGTTTTTTTTTTTTTACATTTGCCTAAGTAATCTTCATTATTGTTTTGCCTAAGTAATCTTAATTATTATTTAGTTAAATTTTAATTAATATAACATTTCCATTAATAATTAATTGATAATTTACTAAGCTAATTAAATAATAATTTATATTTTAATTCAATTAAATAACAATAAAAGTTATTTAACTCAAACTAATACAATTTAAATTAAAAAATTATTGGGAAGATTGATTTTTATTTATAAATTNATTAATTGATAATTTACTAAGCTAATTAAATAATAATTTATATTTTAATTCAATTAAATAACAATAAAAGTTGTTTAACTCAAACTAATACAATTTAAATTAAAAAATTATTAAGAAGATTGATTTTTATTTATAAATCCATATTAATTTATTTATTCCATATCAACATATTGAATTAAGAAATTATCTCAATTATAATTGCATCAAATAAATTAATGATTCTCATAAAATAATCTCTCAATCAATCATTAATTAAAAATTTATAAAATTATTCAATAATGTTTGATTTAGTCAAATTAATTCATAAATAATTTGAATTTATTTAACTTTATAGTTTAACTAAATGATATTGATTATTATTTTTAGAAATTAATTATATAAAAAAAATTCAATTTTCATGGTTAGCAGATATCCGCATCCATGGTCTTTTTCCCTCCGCTGCTAGTCCCCTAACATCGTGACGGCGAAGATGAGAGGAGTCGCGACGGGAGCTCGCCGGTGAAGCCATTAACGAGATNCTCAATTATAATTGCATCAAATAAATTAATGATTCTCATAAAATAATCTCTCAATTAATCATTAATTAAAAAATTATAAAATTTTTCAATAATGTTTAATTTAGTCAAATTAATTAATAAATAATTTGAATTTATTTAACTTTATAGTTTAACTTAATGATATTAATTATTATTTTTTTAAATTAATTATATAAAAAAAAAATTAAATTCTCATGGTTAGCAGATATCTGCATCCATGGTCTTTTTCCCTCCGCCGCTAGTCCCCTAACATCGTGACGGCGAAGATGAGAAGAGTCGCGACGGGAGCTCGCCGGTGAAGTCATTAACGAGATTGCCTTGTGCGCACGAGATTTAAAGGCCGGCCTTTTCTACTGTTAGTCAGTTTTTAAATTAAATCCTGTATAAATCTTGCCACCAAGCAGCCC
>JXCR01045207.1:0-24603 GCA_002079205.1 Phalaenopsis hybrid cultivar | reverse complement strand
AAAACAATTTTTCTGACTGTTCATCATTTCTATGTGCCTTTGCTGCATATTTCATGTAGAATAACTTGAAAGTCATCCCAATTATGTGAAACTGCACCTTTTGGCTCTTGAAATATCATTGTTCATGCCAAGGAAAGACAAACCCACACTTCCTTTTATTTGTACCATACAATCTAAATTTTGTGAACCTTACAATAAAGTGAGAGATTGCCTGAAGGAGGTCCTGAACCTGATCCTACTAAAGAGATGACTTCTAAGGAGCGAGTTGGGTAGAATTNACCCACACTTCCTTTTATTTGTACCATACAATCTAAATTTTGTGAACCTTACAATAAAGTGAGAGATTGCCTAAAGGAGGTCCTGAACCTGATCCTACTAAAGAGATGACTTCTAAGGAGGGAGTTGGGTAGAATCCAATTGTCAACCTCTAGCAGTTATTAATATTTATAGAAATGAGAACAGTTTTTTCATTCTATAGATTTCTAGAAAAAGTAAGCACACCATATATTGCACCATGAGGGGAACTTTGTTTATTCTATGATTTTTAACCTTGGATCGGTGAGGCTAGTATAATTATAAGGTTGATTTATGAAAGGCAACCTTAGAAAAATTGATAATTTGATTTTTGTTATTTAGATTTACTATTTAAAGCTAGATTTTGAGTGTTCACAATGGAATTGGTCGTTGCAAATGTTTTAAAAGCCATATATTTTTAAATGAGTAGTAGATGTATGGATTTAAATGATTAGCTGGTTCTGAGGTAATAAAGTGATTTGAACAAGTTTTTGTTTTTTAAATTTCAAGCATTCCTCTTAATTATACTCAAACATTATATAGTCATCTCATTGCCCTATCTTGCCATGTAAAAGATGTAATAATGCTTGCCTCCTTTAAATTATCAGAAAACTTAACNGGATTTAAATGATTAGCTGGTTCTGAGGTAATAAAGTGATTTGAACAAGTTTTTGTTTTTTAAATTTCAAGCGTTTCTCTTAATTATACTCAAACATTATATAGCCATCTCATTGCCCTATCTTGCCATGTAAAAGATGTAATAATGCTTGCTTCCTTTAAATTATCAGAAAACTTAATAATATTCACTATTAGGCAAACTAAGTGTTCACTTTCTTTCATTCATATGGATGTTTAAGGCTGCCATCCATTCTTCTTCATCCCTTTGATTATAGATAATTTAAAAAAAATATGTGCTTAAGATTCCTGCAATTGGTGTTTTTATAAACAAGTCAGTGTAGTTACTCATTTCCTCTATTCATGGGTAAATTTAAAGCAAAATATCTGTACTTAAGATGACAGCGATTGGTTTTTTTATTAACAAATTGGATTTATTTTAGCTTCCCTACTTCAATGGTTTGTATTTATGCCACTCTTATATCACTTTTTTTACCAATAATGGTTTTTTGCACCTAGGAAAGACTCCGTGGTTTTACTCCTTTNATTTATTTTAGCTTCCCTACTTCAATGGTTTGTATTTATGCCACTCTTATATCACTTTTTTTACCAATAATGCTTTTTTGCACCTAGGAAAGACTCGGTGGTTTTACTCCTTCGGGGGTCTTTCACGCAAAAATCAACTTTCTTTGACTGTTTATGTAGTTTTTTGAACTTTGGGCACGGAAATGTCTTTCTCTATGCAACATTGTTTATGAAAACGTATAGCCATTGTCAATTCTACTTGTATCTATCAATTTTTTTATGCCAAATTTGTTGTAATTGTANTCCTTTGGGGGTCTTTCACGCAAAAATCAACTTTCTTTGACTGTTTATGTAGTTTTTTGAACTTTGGGCACGAAAATGTCTTTCTCTGTGCAATATTGTTTATGAAAACGTGTAGCCATTGTCAATTCTACTTGTATCTATCAAAATTTTATGCCAAATTTGTTGTAATTGTTTTATCAAGGGCTAGCCATTGTCAATTCTACTTGTATCTATCAAAATTTTTATGCCAAATTTGTTGTAATTGTTTTATCAAGGTCTATATAATTAGGTTTAGTTTTTAGTCATAGAATAAAGGAGACCTAACAATAATTCATTGGGTTTGGTTTTCTTCATTTATTTGCAACAAATATCTTACATTCAAATCTTCAAGTCTTTATATTGTTATGCTCTGCATCACATGAACCGCTTCTCTTAAAACGTTCCTTGCAAGATTAGAGCAATTTTGTGATATTCTGNTATGCTCTGCATCACATGAACCGCTTCTCTTAAAACGTTCCTTGCAAGATTAGAGCAATTTTGTGATATTCTACTTGGATATTAGTCTCCATTCATGATAGATTAGAATACGGAGGCACCAAACTTTCTCAGAAGTTTTCTTAGCCATATTAAATTTTTCATTGTGAACATGCTTACACTTTTCATTCACTATTTGAAGGTGGTAGAAAAGATTGTCTGAAATCACACCAACATTGCTTGCCAGTCCTGGCCTAAGTTTGAATTGTTCAAGTGGTTGATCAAATGGCACTCTATCCTAAGGATTTTTCATAAATGTTGATGGCAAATAAGGATGATCACTACCGTTCATTTCAAATTCATTTCAATTGATGATTATGAATTAGGCAGATAATATAAAATTCAACACGGTCAGATTTATAATAGATCTTATGGAAGTTTATTTGGTAGGTTCTTCAGCTAAACTTTAATAGATAGATCAAGGAAATTTATGGAACGATTCTTGCCATACCTCCCATTATCAAATTTTCATCACTTTTTCCAGCTTCGGATGCTCAATTTTAATGAGGGAAGCTTTTGTGGCAGAGTTTTTGAGAATATGCAGAACAATATTAGATAGGTAGGCACTTTATACATAATTTTTTGAGCTTACTGATTTACTAATAATTTGATAATAACAATCTTTCTCTCATATCGTGTAATAGTTTGGCTAATGGTATGATTGGTTTGCAAGGTAAGAGGCTAATGGTGAGGTTTATGAGCGAAGTGATGATTAATCTTGTAGTCTTGAATCCTGCACTCCTTAGAGGCAATATACATAGGACAATTCATTCAAACTATGAGGTGATGCAATAAAGTACGGACCGTTTAAAGAAGATCGAGATTGAAGGCCATTTCCCATCTTGCCCAAAAAAGTCAGTCATTGCTGCTTGCATGGTTGTTTGGTGTTGCTTTATGGGGATATTATATTAAAACTGTTGAAAATAAAGCAGAAACATCTTTTGGCGTGTTCTTTTCCTTTTTTGATCCATTGGATTTCTTTTGTGATGCTGTGCCCTGCTGTTGATGTGTTTTATTGTTTTTTGAAACCAGTCACCGAAATGTCTATTTATCTTTTGTATTGCCATTGAATTTTTTTGGTACACTCATATTTTTTTGGGAGAGGTATGAAAAGGAAGTTAAAGTTTGTCCTTAGAAATCCAATCTGCCTATATAGACTTGCAATCATACCATCAGTTCTTTTGGTTCTCTCTCAGTGAGAAAACAGTTAGCAAGAAATGGAGTTCCATTTTGTGCTGAATAAAAGTTAGAAAATAACTTGCTATCTTGTCATTCGTATTTATCATATGGTGTTTAATCTCTTTATTTTGCAGTCCTAAAAACAGCAAAGTTTCCCTTGCTTTCTATATTATGTTTTAATCCTGTATTTCATTCTTTATATCAAACCGTTGAGGCTGAAAGCTACACTTTCCGTTTGAATTTTAGTACTATAATACAATAACATTACTTTTCCTCTTATAGGCATGCAGCCGTCTTTGCAGCTTTTGTTGCCGGCATGGCCTGCTATGTTGGAATTGATTTCAGTGCAAAGCTATTAGCTTCTATTGCTAGATCATTTGAGGTACCTCAGTTATCTCCTTGAATCTTTATATAAGTTCTTATGTATACACTTGGAATACTGAACTTTTATGTTTACTATGTATCCTGTCATTGTTGTGGATGGGTTTTACTGTCCAATTGGTTAGAATGCAGATTTGCAATTCACTGCTATCCGGATTCATTATAACATGGTATGTTAGAAGGTTTTAGGAATGGATAAGAACTGTTTCTTGGGGTAGAATTTGGATTGCTAGGTTCTTTGGTGTATGAGTCGATTAAGGGTATGCAGTGTGATGGAGCAGGGAGAGGTTGATGGTGAAATAAATGAAATTGAGATGGTGGAGGGACGCTCTATGAGATAGGGAGAATAACAATACCCCAAGTTAAAATGAAGATAAAATTTTATTTGAACAGCTAAAACACTGCCGAAATCCTCAAGTTGATTAGGCAAAAATGAAGATATGACCCCGGTGATGGCAGACCAATATTTTGCCTATGCTGCAAGTGCTCTCTTCCATAGAGTTCAAGTTAGAACTAGAATTGTTTGGACCGTTGGAGTTAACTTGCCTCTAGGTAACTAAGTAGTAATTGTTAGGAGGTATTTCCATGGAATAAGAGTTATCTTAATATAACTGGTATATGCAGTTATAATTAGTTGTAGATATGGTATGGAAATAACTCGATGAGATGCATACACTTTTCTTGTTGTAAAACAAACCAAATGCATTGGAGGCTTGATGTAATCAATTTTAAACAAGAAAGGGCAACTAACAGTCTCGTTAAAAAATAAGGCTAGTACTAATACCATAGGTTTTGAACTTTCTAAATATATTTTAAGATTTTCAGGCTCCAATAGAATAGCAGTGGTCATATTCAGAGATGACAAAACATCGAGATAATTTTTGTCAAAGTTCACTAACCGTCAATAGACCTCTTAGAGTTGGAGATCACATCACAAATGTCAAACAATTGTTGATCTTATCAGCGCACATTATGATGAACTTGGTCTTAATAACTACAAAAATATTTAGTAAAAGGCCTAATGGTTTAATTGATTTTATTTTAGGTGTTCAAGATAAAACTATGTAAAAATTTTACTTCCAGTATTGTTTTATATTTTGAAAGATTTTTATTTTACCTTCATATTTTAAAGAGCTTTGATTTGATTTTAATTAACAATTCACGGATTTGTTATTAGGGGCGACCCTTAAAATCGTGGTGATTATCTGCTAAATTAGTTAAAAAATTTTCATGTTTGCTTAGTTTGTTTATGGACATGACATCTATGGTTTATGACAAGCCATAAATATAGCGAAGGCTAGGAAATACATAGCGTAGATCAGCTATGTCTACACTAGAAATTTTCTTGCTTATTGTCTTATTGTGGACTAAGCACTAACCATTTTACGATAAGCTTTAGTGGCTATTGGTTAACTGCAGAGTGCATAAAATATTTTTTGTGCTTTTAAATTTTTTTATTAAAGATGGTTTTGTAAAATAGCTTTAGTAATAGGTTCAAAATGTGCTTTAGCATAGTATCAAATATTGATAAATAATTAAAAATAACTTTTATTATTTACTTTAAATTTTAGAATCATGTAAGGTTTTGAGCTTAGACAAAAATACTCTAAAATAAAAAAAAATTCAAATCTAGAGTGACCTTACAGTAAGATTTGGTCCCTGTTATCATGAATGCTTAAATTAAACTCAAATTTAGACCTTTCCAATTTATGTTTGTTATCATCAAAATTGAGATAACCAAAATGTGAGCTTATGGCTTTAGCAATTTGCCCTTTTGATGATGACAAACAACTCTACATGGAAAAACACTGCAGAGTTAAGTTAGAAAAGACCAACACCTTGGATGCTGCATATGAAATTTAAAAATTTTGAAGTTTTAGAAAAGCTATAGATGACATGCATAAAATATTAAAATAAAATATTGCTAAAAAAATTGATTCAATTAACTATTAACCATTGTAAGTACAAACAAAACAAATTAGCAACTCAACAATTTTTTTATAGTTTTCATTACCATTCCCTATTTGTCATATTAAAAGGTAGGGAGGGAGTAATCACACAGGGAATCAAACATCACCAAGGGGAAAAGAAAGCTAATGTCATTATGAAATTATCTTTACAACAACAGTCATAGGAGCATAAATTGAGCTAACTTGATTGTAAGCTTATGTTGTCAACAATTTACTCTTTTGATGAAATCTACTTCGTAAAACATAGGTTTAGATATTGCATATAAATACTTCAAAATTTTACAAGTCTTATAAAGGCTATAAATGTTATGCACAAAAACATAAAGAACTATATATTTGTTAAATTATCGAGCTATTAATTATGAAAAATGTAAAGCATTTAAAGTACAACTAAACACCAACTTTATCAACTCAGTTTTTTCTTAAGTTCCATTACTTCTCTGTTATATAAAAAGTTTGGGAGAAAAAAAAGCACAAATGGATGAACATATCAAATATCACCAAAAGAAAACAAAAGCGAACATCATCACCAAATTATCTTCATAANAGGTTCTTCAGCTAAACTTTAATAGATAGATCAAGGAAATTTATGGAACGATTCTTGCCATACCTCCCATTATCAAATTTTCATCACTTTTTCCAGCTTCNTTGAGGGGTAACATGGAAATTATCTGTATATAGTTTTGTCTTTTCATGTTTTGTCAAGATATAGGCAAAGAGGAACTTTATCTAATGCTGGTTTTGCTGAGAGGGATGCTAGCTACTTGTTTATTGANGCACTAGATGCGAATCTGAAGAGTATGCACATATTCGTCGCAGGGTGAGAGGTAATTGTTACTGATATTTATATTGTTTATTTGTTTTTGTAGTGAGTTTTCCCTTCTCCTTAGTTGCTCATTTCAATCTTATATTTTTCTCATGTTTCAGGATTATTGAATAAAATTTCTGAATCTAACTTGGAATCAATTGCAGGAGAAGTGGCCACAATTTTTCAAGTAATTATTGTTTCAATATGCATGATTAAACCAAAAGTTTCTTTTATGCTTTTACTAAATGTTTTCAGCCAGAGATTGTTGTGATTTTCTTAGTTGGCCTGACATTTTTATAGTCAGTTACTCGCAATGTTTGTTCTCAAATAATTGGTATGGAGATTGTGGCATCTTGTGTTATGGGGCCTCGTGGAAATGAACAGTAAGATCCCATTCCTCTTTTCATGTAAAGTATAGCTTCATTTTTTAGTGTTTTACGAATCCCATATAATCTGGATATTGTCAATTAAATTTTTGTATTTGCCTATTTAAATGAGAAAGAAGAGCTATTTTTTTAACTTGTTAAGATCATTCAATTAACAAGTAATTCAAATTTTCTTGTTTGAGGGGTAACATGGAAATTATCTGTATATAGTTTTGTCTTTTCATGTTTTGTCAAGATATAGGCAAAGAGCGACTTTATCTAATGTTGGTTTTGCTGAGATCATTGTTGGATGCTAGCTACTTGTTTATTGAGACCCTGATTGAATGCTTAATTTAGCTTTTATTGTTTAAAGCCATCGTTAAACTATAAATTTTGGGAGTTAGTCAATTTTCTTTCTATCTTAAAAACCTAATCTTTTAGCCATAGCAACTATTCAAGAAAAGTTAATCTTAGAAAAAAAAATCAGGCTTAAGGAATTGATGAATATATTTTTTNTCTTTCTATCTTTAAAACCTAATCTTTTAGCCATAGCAACTGTTCAAGATAAGTTAATCTTAGAAAAAAAAATCAGGCTTAAGGAATTGATGAATATATTTTTGCTGTTCTTTTGTCATTTATGTAATCAAAATGAAACAAGTAATTCGGTCAAATGACTTATTAGCTTCAGCTATAATACTGCTGAGTTTTGAGTTGGTGGATTTTGAAGTGTTAATATTTGTGAAGTCTCCTAGGATTATTNGAGACCCTGATTGAATGCTTAATTTAGCTTTTATTGTTTAAAGCCATCGTTCAACTATAAATTTTGGGAGTTAGTCAGTTTTCTTTCTATCTTTAAAACCTAATCTTTTAGCCATAGCAACTGTTCAAGATAAGTTAATCTTAGAAAAAAAAAATCAGGCTTAAGGAATTGATGAATATATTTTTGCTGTTCTTTTGTCATTTATGTAATCAAAATGAAACAAGTAATTCGGTCAAATGACTTATTAGCTTCAGCTATAATACTGCTGAGTTTTGAGTTAGTGGATTTTGAAGTGTTAATATTTGTGAAGTCTCTTAGGATTATCNTATTAGCTTCAGCTATAATACTGCTGAGTTTTGAGTTAGTGGATTTTGAAGTGTTAATATTTGTGAAGTCTCCTAGGATTATCGGCAACAACTATCACATTCCATTTCTTAATGTAAATTTTTTGTGCATATTTCATGTGCTCAACATAGAATAGCTAGTGGCTTCCCGCCACAATATTCTTTTATACATTGTCCCTAGTAAAGTTCAGAAATTATGCCAATTTTATAACCGTTAGTATGCTACTTGGGTTGATTATTAATTTACTGAACAAAATTGCTTCACTAATTTTAAATCTACAATTGAATTTGTTTAGGTTGAATAATTTTTTTTTAAATGAAAAACAATTTTTCTGACTGTTCATCATTTCTATGTGCCTTTGCTGCATATTTCATGTAGAATAACTTGAAAGTCATCCCAATTATGTGAAACTGCACCTTTTGGCTCTTGAAATATCATTGTTCATGCCAAGGAAAGACAAACCCACACTTCCTTTTATTTGTACCATACAATCTAAATTTTGTGAACCTTACAATAAAGTGAGAGGTTGCCTGAAGGAGGTCCTGAACCTGATCCTGCTAAGGAGGGGGGTGGGTAGAATCCAATTTTCAACCTCTAGCAGTTACTAATATTTATAGAAATGAGAACAGTTTTTTCATTCTATAGATTTCTAGGAAAAGTAAGCACACCATATATTGCACCATGAGGGGAACTTTGTTTATTCTATTTTTTAACCTTGGACCAGTGAGGCTAGTATAATTGTGAGGTTGATTTATGAAAGCCAACCTTAGAAAAATTGATAATTTGATTTTTGTTATTGAGATTTACTATTTAAAGCTAGTTTTTGAGTGTTCACAATGGAATTGGTCGTTGCAAATGTTTTAAAAGCCATATATTTTTAAATGAGTAGTAGATGTATGGATTTAAATGATTACCTTGTTCTGAGGTAATAAAGTGATTTGAACAATTTTTTGTTTTTTAAATTTCAAGCGTTTCTCTTAATTATACTCAAACATTATATAGCCATTTCATTACCCTATCTTGCCATGTAAAAGATATAATAATGCTTGCCTCCTTTAAATTATTAGAAAACTTAATACTCTTCACTATTAGGCAAATTAAGGGTTCACTTTCTTTTATTCATATGGATGTTTAAGGCTGCCATCCATTCTTCTTAATCCCTTTGATTATAGATAATTTAAAAAAATATATGTACTTAAGATTCCTGCAATTGGTGTTTTTATAAACCAGTGTAGTTACTCATTTCCTCTAATCATGGGTAAATTTAAAACAAAATATCTGTGCTTAAGATGACAGCGATTGGTTTTTTTATGAACAAATTGGATATATTTTAGCTTCCATACTTCAATGGTTTGTATTTATCCCACACTTCTATCACTTTTTTTACCAATAATGCTTTTTTGCATCTAGGAAAGACTAGGTGGTTTTACTCCTTTGGGTGTCTTTCTCGCAAAAATCAACTTTCTTTGACTGTTTATGTAGTTTTTTGAGCTTTGGGCACGAAAATGTCTTTCTATATGCAACATTGTTTATGAAAAGGTGTAGTCATTTTCACTTCTACTTGTATCAATCAAAATTTTTATGCCAAATTTGTTGTAATTGTTTTATCAAGGGCTATATAATTAGGTTTAGTTTTTAGTCATAGAATAAAGGAGACCTAACAATAATTCATTGGGTTTGGTTTTCTTCATTTATTTGCTACGAATATCTTACATTCAAATCTTCAAGTCTTTGTATTGTTATGCTCTGCAGCACTTGAACCGCTTCTCTTAAAACGTTCCTTGCAAGATTAGAGCAATTTTGTGATATTCTCCTTGGATATTAGTCTCCATTCATGATAGATTAGAATGCGGAGGCACCAAACTTTCACAGAAGTTTTCTTAGCCATATTAAATTTTTCATTGTGATCATGCTTACACTTTTCATTCACTATTCGAAGGTGGTAGAAAAGATTGTCTGAAATCAAACCAACATTGCTTGCCAGTCCTGGCCTAAGTTTGAATTGTTCAAGTGGTTGATCAAATGGCACTCTATCCTAAGGATTTTTCATAAATGTTGATGGCAGATAAGGATGATCACTACCGTTCATTTCAAATTCATTTCAATTGATGATTATAAATTAGGCAAATACTATAAAATTCAACACGGTCAGATTTATAAATAGATCTTATGGAAGTTTATTTGGTAGATTCTTCAGCAGAACTTTAATAGATAGATCAAGGAAATTTATGGAACGATTCTTGCCATACCTCCCATTAACAAATTTTCATCACTTTCGCTAGCTTTGGATGCTCAATTTTATTGAGGGAAGCTTTTGTGGCAGAGTTTTTGAGAATATGCAGAACAATATTAGATAGGTAGGCACTTTATACTTAATTTTTTGAGCTTACTGATTTACTAATAATTTGATAATAACAATCTTTCTTTCATATCGTGTAGTAGTTTGGCTAATTGTATGATTGGTTTGCAAGGCAAGAGGCTAATGGTGAGGTTTATGAGCGAAGTGATGATTAATCTTGCAGTCTTGAATCTTGCACTCCTTGGAGACAATATACATAGGAAAAATCATTCAAACTATGAGGTCATGCAATAAAGTACGGATTGTTTAAAGAAGATCGAGATTTAAGGTCATTTCCCATCTTGCCCAAAGAAGTCAGTCATTGCTGTTTGCATGGTTGTTTGGTGTTGCTTTATGGGGATATTGTATTAAAACTGTTGAAAATAAAGTAGAAACATATTTTGGTGTGTTCTTTTCCTTTTTTGATCCATTTGATTTCTTTTGTGATGTTGTGTCATGCTGTTGATGTGTTTTATTGTCTTTTGAACCCAGTCACTGAAATGTCTATTTATCTTTTGTTTTGCGATTGAATTTTTTTTGTAAACATATTTTTTTGGGAGAGGAGTGAAAAGGAAGTTAAACTTTGTCCTAAGAAATCCAATCTGCCTATATAGACTTGCAATCATAACATCAGTTCTTTTGGTTCTCTCTCAGTGAGAAAACAGTTAGCAAGAAATGGAGTTCCATATTGTGCTGAATAAAAGTTAGAAAATAACTTGCTATCTTGTCATTCGTATTTATCATATGGTGTTTATTCTCTTTATTTTTCAGTCCTAAAAACAGCAAAGTTTCCCTTGCTTTCTATATTATGTTTCAATCCTGTATTACATTCTTTATATCAAACCGTTGAGGCTGAAAGCAACGCTTTCATTTGAATTTTATNATCTCTTTATTTTGCAGTCCTAAAAACAGCAAAGTTTCCCTTGCTTTCTATATTATGTTTTAATCCTGTATTTCATTCTTTATATCAAACCGTTGAGGCTGAAAGCTACACTTTCCGTTTGAATTTTAGTACTATAATACAATAACATTACTTTTCCTCTTATAGGCATGCAGCCGTCTTTGCAGCTTTTGTTGCTGGCATGGCTTGCTATGTTGGAATTGATTTCAGTGCAAAGCTATTAGCTTCTATTGCTAGATCATTTGAGGTACCTCAGTTATCTCCTTGAATCTTTAAATAAGTTCTTATGTATACACTTGGAATACTGAACTTTTATGTTTACTATGTAACCTGTCATTGTTGTGGATGAGTTTTACTGTCCAATTGGATAGAATGCAGATTTGCAATTCACTGCTATCCGGATTCATTAAAACAGGCTATGTGAGAAGGGTTTAGGAATGGATAAGAACTGTTTCTTGGGGCAGAATTTGGATTGCTAGGTTCTTTGGTGTATGAGTCGATTAAGGGTATGCAGTGTGATGGAGCAGGGAGAGGGTGATGGGGAAATAAATGAAATTGAGATGGTGGAGGGAAGCTCTATGAGATAGGGAGAACAACAATACCCCAAGTTATAATGAACATGAAATTTTATGTGAACAGCTAAAAACACTGCAGAAATCCTTAAGTTGATTAGGCAAAAATGAAGATATGACCCCGGTGATGGCAGGCCAATAATTTGCCTATGCTGCAAGTGCTCTCTTCCATAGAGTTCAAGTTAGAAGAACTAGAATTTTTTGGACCGTTGGAGTTAACTTGCCTCTAGGTAACTAACTAGTAATTGTTAGGAGGTATTTCCATGGAATAAGAGTTATCTTAATATAACAGGTATATGCAGTTAGAATTAGTTGTAGATATGGTATGGAAACAACTCGATGAGATGCATACACTTTTCTTGTTGTAAAACAACCAAATGCAATGGAGGCTTGATGTAATCAATTTTAAACAAGAAAGGGCAACTAACGGTCTCGTTAAAAGATAAAACTAGTACTAATACCATAGGTTTTGAACTTTCTAAATATATTTTAAGATTTTCAGGCTCCAATAGAATAACAGTGGTCATAGTCATAGATGATAAAACATCGAGATAATTTTTGTCAAAGTTCACAAACCGTCAATAGTCCTCTTAGAGTTGGAGATCACATTGCATTGACTATCACAAATGTCAAACAATTGTTGATCTTATCAGCGCGCATTATGGTGAACTTGATCTTAATAACTACAAACATATTTAGTAAAAGGCCTAATGGTTTATTTGATTTTAATATAAGTGTTCAAGATAAAACTATGTAAAAATCTTACATCTAGTATTGTTTTATATTTTGAAAGATTTTTATTTTACCTTCATATTTTAAAGAGCTTTGATTTGATTTTAATTAACAATTCACCGATTTGTTATTAAGGGGGACCCTTAAAATCGTAGTGATGATCTGCTAAATTAGCTAAAAAATTTTCATGTTTGCTTAGTTTGTTTATGGACATGACATCTATGGTTTATGACAAGCCATAAATATAGCGAAGGCTAGGAGATACATAGCGTAGATCACCTATGCCTACAATAGAAATTTTCTTGCTTATTGTCTTATTGTGGACTAAGCACTAACCATTTTACGATAAGCTTTAGTGGCTATTGCTTAACTGCAGAGTGCATACAATATTTTTTGTGCTTTCAATTTTTTTTATTAAAGATAGTTTTGTAAAATAACTTTAGTAATAGGTTCAAAATGTGCTTTAGTATAGTATCAGATATTGATAAATAATTAAAAATAACTTTTATTATTTACTTTAAACTTTAGAATTATGTAGGATTTTGAGCTTAAGCAAAAATACTCTAAAATAAAAAAAAAAATTTCAAATCTAGAGTGACCTTACAGTAAGATTTGGTCCCTGTTATCATGAATGCTTAAATTAAACTCAACTTTAGAATTATGGAGGATGTACCTTGGTGTATGCTTTTTGCTGATGATATTCTTCTCGTGGATAAAACGAGAGAAAAAGCCCAGGAAAAACTTGAATTATGGAGGTCTACTTTGGAGTCTAAAGGCCTTCGTTTAAGTAGAACTAAAACTGAATACATGGAATGTAATTTTAGTAGTAATAGCTCTAGTGACAGAAGTGTGATTTTGGGTGATCAAATTATTAAAAGGTGTGAACGATTTAGATATCTTGGGTCCGTTGTCCAAAGCGATGGTGATATAGATGGGGATGTTAATAGTAGAATTCAAGTTGGTTGGTTGAAGTGGAGGAATGCTTCGGGCCTTTTGTGTGATAGAAAAGTACCGCTAAGACTGAAAGGAAAATTTTATAAGACGGTGGTGAGACCTGCAATGCTCTATGGCGCTGAATGTTGGCCTTTAAAAGAGAAGCATAATAATAAGTTAAGTGTTGCCGAGATGAGAATGATTAGGTGGATGAGTGGCTTTACACTTAGAGACAAAATGCGGAATGAATATATTCGTGATAGGGTTGGTGTAGCTCCTGTGACAGACAAAATTAGAGAAAGTCGTCTTAGATGGTTTGGTCATATTAAACGTCGACCATTAGATGATCCGATTAGGAGAGTAGATGTTTTAGATTCGACTTGTGTTAAGAAAGGCAGAGGTAGACCTAGGAAGACTTGGGCTTATTGTATTAAAAATGATCTTAATTTATTAGAACTAAATGAAAATATGACACTAAATAGGACGCAATGGAGAAAAAGGATTCATGTGGCCGACCCCACGTAGTGGGATTAAGGCTTTGTTGTTGTTGTTGTTGTTGTTGTATCATCAAAATTGAGATAACGAAAATGTGAGCTTATGGATTTAGCAATTTTGATGATGACAAACAACTCTACATGGAAAAACACTCAGCGTTAAGTTAGAAAAGTACAACACCTTGGATGCTGCATATAAAATTTAAAAATTTTGAAATCTTAGAAAAGTTATAGACGACATGCATAAAATATTAAAATAAAATATTGGTAAAAAAATTGATTCAATTAACTATTAACCATTGTAAGTACAAACAAAACAAATTAGTAACTCAACTATTTTTTTATAGTTTTCATTACTATCCCAATTTGTCATATCAAAAGGTAGGGAGGGAGTAATCACACAGGGAAGCAAACATCACCAAGAGGAAAAGAAAGCTAATGCCATTATGAAATTATCTTTACAACAACAGTCATAGGAGCTTAAATTGAGCTAACTATAATGTAAGCTTATGTTGTCAACAATTTACTCTTTTGATGAAATCTACTTGGGAAAACATAGGTTTAGATATTGCATATAAATACTTTAAAATTCTACAAGTCTTATAAAGGCTATAAATGTTATGCACAAAAACATAAAGAACTATATATTTGTTAAATTATCGAGTCTATTAATTATGAACAATGTAAATAACAATGTAAAGCATTTACAGTACAACTAAACAACAACTTTATCAACTCAGTTTTTTCTTAAGTTCCATTACTTCTCTGTTATATAAAAAGTTTGGGAGAAAAAAAAAGCACAAATGGATGAACATATCAAATGTCACCAAAAGAAAACAAAAGCGAACATCATCACCAAATTATCTTCATAGTGGCATCATTTTAAGCATCAATCTTTATTTGAGGAAGAAATCATTTGTTATCATCATTATCATAGTTTGGCAGTTGAACGCCGCCAGGGTATTGTTGAACCATCCAATTTGTGTGGCGATCTACACATCACATGATTTAAGCAATTATTGTAAGATTACAGTCTTAAAAAATCATATAGGGCTAGTGCTAATGATGATTTTAGCATGGAGTGTGTTAATTATAATTTGTGATGCTCATATATTCATGTTTTTATTTAGGAAAATTTTCATATGTAGCATGCAATTTTTATGGATTTACGTATCTCACAACTTAACTTTCATATTTACACAATAAAAATTTACCTATGCATGAAAAAGGTGTATTTGACTGTTAAAAAGTTTTAAGTTGGGCTATTTTTGATATGATTCGAAAGAATTGAGTGATATGCATGTAAATATGGGAGTTTTTGTTTGAGATACATACATACATAAGAATTGTGTGTTATGTATGTACATGCCCCTTTTTTCAATTATTTTGTGGATGACAATGATGTTTCTTTTTTTTTTTTGTAAATTTTTATATTTTGAATGTAATATTTATATTGGGAAAATATGTGACAACTTAGACCGATTAAGAATGCCTTTGTGATAAAAGTTTTTTTTACATTATTTTGGGATGTATTCAATAGAGGATAGCAGAATTGAATATTTCATATTTGTAATCTATTAAATTAAAAAATTGTCCAAGATATGTGTTGTCTTATTGTTTGCAATTACATCGTATTACTCCAAGTCATGTCATGTTTATGTTGTATCGTGTCTGAATCTCGCAACTTAACTTTCATATTTACACGATAGAACTTTACCTATGCATGAAAAAGGTGTATTTGACTGTTAAAAAGTTGTAAGTAGGGCTATTTTTTATATGATTCGAAAGAATTGAGTGATATGCATGTAAATATGGAAGTTTTTGTGTGAGATACATAAATACATAAGAATTGTGTGCTATGTCTGTACATGCCCCTTTTTTCAATTATTTTGTGGATGACAATGATGTTTTTTTTTGTGTAAATTTTTATATTTTGAATGCAATATTTATATTGGGAAAATATGTGACAACTTAGACCGATGAAGATTGCCTTTGTGATAAAAGTATTTTTTTACATTATTTTGGGATGTATTCAATAGAGGATAGTAGAATTGAATATTTCATATTTGTAATCTATTAAATTAAAAAATGTCCAGGATATTTGTTGTCTTATTATTTGCAATTACATCGTATCACTCTGTCCAAGTCATGTCATTTTTATGTTGTATCGTGTCCGAATTTCATATTATTTAGTGTAATGCTTTATTTGAGCTTAATGCTAGTGTTAATAATAATGTGGTTAGTGCACATACTACCAATGAAATTAGAAAAAGTTTCATTTTAGTCTCATATGTTAAAAGTATTTGATTTGAGTTTTAGACTTGTTCAAGCTTAGAATTGTAAAATATTTTAAAATCTAATGTATTTAATTTTCCATAAAAATGTTTTAAAAGTTTTATTTATTTATAATATTCTGATATAACTCATTTTGAACATATTGTTAATGTTATTTTGCTAAATTATCTTTAATAAAAATATTTAAAACTTGCAAAAAATATATTATGCACTTCGTGGCTTGTCAATGACAATTTAACAAATCCTCACTAAGTAGTGACTTGTCATAAAGGGTTTAACATTCAATTTGCAATGTGACAACATGACTCATAAATTGTTAGCATTTCTAAAAACTAAGTGCACATAGAATTTTGGTTGAGGGTTTATAAATCCCTCAACTTGCTAACTACTTATTTGCTATCGAGTTGAATTTGGTGACAATTATTTTTTCTAGTCATTGCTTCCACGTTGGACTCCATTTTTAGCGACCTAATTCGAGCTATTATGCGAATATGTGATAACATGGTGCTCTGTTTTATATCTATATAATGTGCTTTTAACCTAAACTAAGGTCGATTTGAACAGAAAAGGAATCCCTTGCAAAACCACTTCATTCAATGTAAATTAATAAGTTAAGGATCAAATATGCATCTAAATGTGTTTTAAAATTCTTCATTCTTCAGATCAAAAAATTTGTGTGGGTATGATATTCTATGCCTGCAATTTTATTTTTCTTCTTGTTTTGTGTTTGCTGAGCCCCTTGAAGGAGACTTTAGGAATGCACTTGTCAATAAATTGGGTGATGGAACTCTTACTCTTGCATTAGGTGGTGTAATTCTACATCAGGCAAAGTATGTGAAAGTTATCTTTTTATCTTTATTTTTTCACAAGATAATATTTAGAGATAGAATACTTGTATGTGGTTTTTTCTTTAAATATCCATGCACCTTCCCTAGGTTATATGCTAGCCACAATAGTGACGGCGTTATCCTTTCTTAGCTTGCTCTTATTACTTCTTGGCATGTTGGCCAAGTTATGCTAATTTAACCAACCAATAAAGGCTAATGGATATTCTCTAATATAACTAAATTTTAGACTATTATATGAACGTTCGACCCATTGATCATCCTTTACAACAACAACAACGTCTTTATCCCACTACGTGAGGTCGGCTACATGAATCATTTTTCTCCATCGCGTCTTATAAAAATCAAAAGGATTTATGTCATGATTTTTTTTCGGCAAGTTTTACGTTGGTTGTTGACTATCTAATGCGACCCTTCACTTTCAACATCTGGGCTTGGGACTGGCAAGGACTGTGTTATTGATCATCCTTTGTGATCAAAAATCTATATAGCCTAAAAGAACTTGCATGTATTTTGTTCGAGTCAATTTGTGTCTCGTACATTTTGATGCACGGTTCTTCTTTTCGGGATGCACCTTTATTTTTGTAAACATATACATTTGACATGTTTTTAGCATGTCAAACTTGTATCAGGGGTTGGTAGAGGAGTGTCTATGTTCCGCTTGTGTTTAACGCAGACATGAAGGGCCATTTAAGGTCAATGCTTCATTTAAAAAACATAAAGCACTCACAATGATGTTAATAATCCCCATACAACTTTAACTAAATAGTGATACTATGACCAAATAGAATAATAACACATTAATGGAATTAAAGTTACAGTTAACAACACAGCTATGAGATAGGAAAGCAATTAAAAGTATGGATGCAACAATCGATTTGAATGGATTAGGCTCATCAGGATGAAATCTCGTGGTTTTACTGATGGCTGTAGATCAGTATTAATACCCATTTGCCTTGTGTTTTATGAACTAANCATTAGCCTTGTGTTTTGTGAACTAAGAGAAAGACTGCTACTGCAAGGACAGAGCATTTGCCCTAAAAACATCTTACAGCAATCATCCACCTTATTCAATTTCTAAGTCACTTAAATGCTTAAACATNTATGAACTAAGAGAAAGACTGCTACTGGAAGGAGAGAGCATTTGCCCTAAAACATCTTACACCAATCATCCACCTTATTCAATTTCTAAGTCACTTAAATGCTTAGAAATACTTTAAATATTAACCATTCAAATAGTTGGATGAGCAGTGTAAAATGTGTGAGGATATAAGTATATATATAGATGCAATCTTCAGTACATAATTTTAGTATTCATTTTTTTTAAAGTTATTTAGTTTGCTTAAGCTAGTTCATATTGGCTTGATTAATGAATGCAACTTGCTCCTATGTTTTAGTAATATTTATATAAGCGTACATAGTTTTATTGCATTCTTATTTCCTATTGGTCAAGTTGCAGCTACTTATAGGTTTGAGCATATTTTTACATGTGTAAGACTGATTTTGATGGATTTCGTGTTTTTTACTGTTAATAAATATGTTTTATTTTTCAGGATGAATACCATAAAGGTGACAGCCTTTCATTGCGAAATATTTCATTACTACTATGTCACTTGTACATTTTTGGTGTTTGTGCTAGGTATGCAATGTCTTTTGTATGTGTGCGTGTTTTTTTAACGCGTTCTTTTAGTTTCATTCATTTTTGTTCTTTCTCATTTAATTAATGGTCACAAGTTGATCCATCGTTAATTTAATATCAATATCAAAATGATTATTGCTTTCCATAGGGTTAATCCTGTCAAATATACATGTTCTACTCTTTTTAATAGTCTGGATTTTGTTGTATCATGATAACCAAGTGATTGGTGGTGTTGCACTTTGACTTGTTAGTCAAATGGTCTTGTAACTGCTTTATAACTATCAGTTAACGACTAGAGCTGCGGCATAAATGGATTAAGATTGAAATCCTATTATGACATTAAAAAGTTGATTTAGGTCTATTTGACTGATAAACCCAAAAGAATGTCTGTTCTATTATTTTGATGGGTGTGTCAACTCAGGTACAAATGCCTTGCCAGCTTACTCGCATATGCCTATCAAACTTGACTATGATCTGAAATTGAGCGATCATGATTTGATTGTAATTTAGGTACCAGCCAACTCAAAAGCAAACACAACTATTATATAATTATCCAAAATAATTCATAAAAACGTGACTAGCAATAAGTAGTTTATGGGGTTTATTCTGGAACATGTTTTTTTTATAAATTTTTGTTTCAGTCTGGGGATATCCACTATATTGCTAAAAGCGTCAGGCATTATCAAGGTGGTGTGAATTCGTGAGGTGTAAGTCGCCACACAGTCTATAAACTTGCAAGTAGATGTTGAGAAGTAAATAGATATTAAAAATATTTTAATTATTGGGATTATTTTTTAGTATAAATTATAATTTTCACATTTAACTATGTTAGAGAAAAACTACTAATTTATGAGTTTCATTGAATTTTTAGTTTGAAAATCTTACAGGTAGATTTTCCTAAATAATGCACACGAAGCACATTCTTTACTAATTTAAGAAATTAAATTATTTATGTTTAAAAAATTCCTGACATATGGTGTAATGCTATCTTGACTTGCATTAGTTTTATCATTGACATCATCAAATTTGTCCTCCGTTATTGAGCTTCTAAACCTTCTTTTCTTACTTTTTCTCGGCAAATTTATCTTCTTCTTTCTCAAGATAATATTGTAAATTTGAGTTCTTGTGCCTACTTATGATCTTACATGCTTTCTAATGTACATCATTATTTCTCCAACTCTTGATATTTTTTTCACATCACATGTTGATGGTGATGTCAAAGTGCCATAGTAAAAAAAAAAATATGTATCTTCAATATTTTAAGTATGAGTACTCATCTCTTCAATCAATACAAGTAGCTTTCCTTAAAATTTGGCGCCTTAATGCAATGCAATTATGTATATAATGAATAATGGTGCCTGCTTGGAGTGTGTGGAGCCTCAACCATGCACGTCAACTAGTGCTTAAGCTGCTTTTAACAACACAGTGATCCCTGAGGATACTATGAACTTGGGTGAGCACTCGGGCTGCCTTTAAAAAAACTTATGCTTCAAGATACTACAAATCTGGGTTTCCCAATACTTCTTTTCTAATCTGATTCACCTTTTTTTTTTGCTGTTTGCATTGACTTTATGTAAAGATCTACTTCTGAAGTTCTTAACCAAGCATCACACAGCAATCCATTAAGTCATCAAAGTGGCTGGTGAAGGAGGAGAATGAGATTTGCAATGCATCTCAACTATTTTCTCGAACTACCTTACTATTTGAAACTTTCCTTTGGTCATGCTACCCATATTTTTAAATAAATATACTTGTAGACACTGATATTTTTATCTTGGATGCCTTATAACTTCCAATTCCATCAAGAAAGTTCATTTTATTTTATACTCCATTAACTATTTATGGAATTTAATGCTGCTGATTCATATTTTTTTTGCTGGATAATTATTCTATATACCTTTATTGCTTTAATCGGTAACTGAGTTGGGAGAAATTTTAGCTAATTCAAATTCTAGAGGAATTTAAGTAAAACAACAAATTTGGAACTTTTTTAGCAAACACGGAAGATCTTTAAAAAACTGGATAGCATAACCTTAGCTTTGTGTTGTTAAATTTAAGTTGTAAGGACATTCAGTAAAGCTAAGAAAGCAGCTGTTTCCATTACAGATACATGAAGTTTCGTGTTCTAAAAACAATCCTATTTTTGATAAGCACATTGTCGGTCTTTTTTATTTAACATAAATTAAACTATTCAACTATAAAATCATGTATGCTCGTGTAAAATGGCCTTGTATTTTTCATAATCACTTTAAAAAAAGCTAGTTAAATACACCAAATTTGTATGTTTATTGACACTATCTTTTATTCCTTAAAGGAAAAAACTGATTTTTATAGTACTTTTATTTGGCTCTAAAGTATTCATTTATTTTTTAAAGAGTCCTAACTTTAAGGCTTTCTGTATATAGGAGCTAAAGTTGTAATTGCAAATTTCAAATTTCAGTTGTTAAGGATCTGGTGGGATCGTTTTTATTTTTTATTTTCTATTTTGTATTTTTCTTTTGTTTTCTTAATATTTTGATATTAAATAAAACATGTTTGTATAATGAAAAATTAAAATGTTTATAAAAACATGCAAAATAAATTTTAGTTGTTTTCAGTGTTTTTAACAATAAGGTGATTTAATTAAAAAAAACATGAAAAATAAAGCGAACAATTAAAAAAAAAACAAAAGAAAAGCCAAAAAAGAAAAAGAAAAAAAAATGATGCTAAACTGGCCCCAAGTTAATAGTTGCAATTTCAGATGCTTTGTATGTTAATAACCAAATATTTTATTATTTTTTTATTCATGTAAGTTGGGAATATTATACTGTGAGGTATTTTACATGGCTAGTATTCATATGTTCATATTTCACTCTACTTCTCACATTGTGGATATTGCTTTAAATATTGGCTTTGCCTGTTCTGCAGTGATTTAGTTTTTGACCTTCTTGATGTTTTGAACAAGCGCTTGACAGAGTTAGATGTGTCAATCATCTTGACAATACTACAATGTTAGTTTCTCTCACCTTTACAATGTTAAACAATTTCCTTATGTACACATCTTGTAAGGTATATACAAAACTATTTTAGAATCATTATGATTTATTGGTTTTCTTATTTGTTTCCTTTTTGACACATTTGAGATAACGATTTATTGTGCATAAGTTTTTTTCGGATGTTTATCTATTAACAAATTGAATAGGTTGTGGAATGAAGCTAAGAGGTGATGATCCAACTTCCATGAAATATTTTGTTGTTACAATCCAGAACAGAGTTAATGAAATGAAGTCTGATTCGAAGTGCATCAAAGAAGGAGAACCAAGGATAAATAGTAAAAGAGTAAGCTAGTTATCCAGATATTTTTCCTATTACTACTTGTGTACATGTTTTTAGGTTTAATTCAATTGATCCGTAGATGGAATTCATGCTTGAGACTATATGTGATATAAAGAATAACAAGAAACGATCAAAGGAGGATCCAGCTCATCATATGCGGATCAAGAAATGGTTGCAAAAGGTTACTTTATTTTCTTGTTTTGGATTTCTGATTCAGATTTATTTGTTGTAGCAGAGTAAATTGTTTTTCCTCATATCGGGTTCTCTATTGTGAAATTAATTGTTTTTTCAAAATCTTAACTTTACCACATTTAAATAATTTACATGAAGATTTTGACTGATTTAAATATTTTTGTGTGTCTGAATGCACTTTTTTCTCGAATGTTATTCTTGTATTTGTTTAGTTGTTTAATTAGCATAGATGTTTATGCTCTAAAATTTTTCTGCAGTTACAAATAGAAGATGTTCTTCTTCGAGGTCTCACATGGAGTAAGCTTCTTGATCCTGAGAAGAAAGGACAATGGTGGTATTCAGGTGAAATCAATTCTACCACAGTTAATTTTGAAGAAGTGACAACTACCTCCAACAAGGATGTACAAGAAGCTAAAAAACTAGTTCAACTTGCGGCTTCACAAAGGATGAATACTGATGTAAGAAGGGCTATTTTTTGCATAATTATGAGCGGAGAAGACTACCTTGATGCTTTTGAGAAGATTTTGCGACTAGATTTGTCTGGGAAACAGGTTTGTAATCTGGATGTGGACTCCTCTTGACTCATTTTCATCTATGCATTATTGTTGGGTTTTTGCATGCATTACGTTTCATGAGTTTTTTGTTAATTGTTCAGGATAGGGAAATCATGAGGGTTCTTATTGACTGCTGCTTGCAAGAGAAGGTGTTCAACAAGTATTACACAGTTTTAGCTTCCAAATTTTGTAGCCATGATAAAAACCACAAGTTTACTTTGCAGGTGTGTTTACTCTATCTTCCCCCATCTTAATTTTTTTTAAATATATCGCAACCTTGAATATTTCTTTATATTTCTTTTTACTTGTTTAAAGTTACGTTAGGTATTGTTGTCATCTTTATACTGGAAGAGTTTTCTTCTTGAATTATATCCTTTTTGCGCTCATATTACATTGAATTGTAGGCGAATGCTAGTTTTTAAGCTAATTTCTTTAGAATTGTCTCACTTCGTAAGTATTCTCTATCCACACACTTTTGTCAGTTTTGGGTTATGGGTACCTTGAGTGTCATTCCATAAATATTTCAATGAAGGGGAGTTTACATACATACGACACAATTCATATGTATTTACATATTTAAAACCTAAACTTTCATATTTATATGTATACCAGTCAAATCTTTTACATCACATAAAAAATATGACAATTATTAACTTCTTAAAAGGATATACACTATGAGACAAAAGTGTTATTAGTATAAATATTAAACTTTGGTTTTTAGATATGTAAATACATAAGAACTGTGTGGTATGTTTGTAAATTTCCCTTTAATAAATTATAAATTGATTTTTTTTACGTTTAACTTTATGTTCTTTTGTGTTGGATGCATCATTCGAATCATGAAGCGCCTGGAGTACTTGTTATACGTTTCTGGATAAAATAATTTTTTTCTGTCCTCTTGCTCTAAAAGTTATGCTCATAGATATCTAATTTAACATAGTATTTTTGTTTATTCTTATTAATTTTTTATGTTAGAGTATAATTTTGATATAAAGTTTTTTTTTTTTTCTAGTGTTCAGAGCATTTGATTTTTTAAAACTTTACCTACCTATTTGAACAATTCCATTTTAGACGAACTCATCTTAACTTTAAGTAATTTTCATAACTCTCATTAATCAATTGAATCTAGCATAATCATCCATTACAATTTTATAAAAAATATAATTTTAAAGCCTTAATGATATTATCTTTCCACATAATGCTCTAAAGCAATTTCTCAATTTTGATGAAGAAGTTATGCTCTTATTAGGTCAAAATTCTTGGATATAGTTGATCCAAGCCGACTAAATCCACTTCTCCAAATTTGAAGTGGTTTTTTGGCATTATAGGCTTATAATTGCAAATTCGTTATAGGCTTTTTTAAACTTGTATCCCTCAACTCTTTCATATAAAATAAAAGTAACACTAATTTAACTGTAAAAAAGTGAAATATACATTTTCATGTATAGTTAAGATGGCATATGTATAAAAATTGAAGTTATAGATGTTAATTTTTTCAGTATTGCATATGGGATAACTTGAAAGAAATCGATTCAATGGAGATGATCCGTTTGATGAACCTTGCAAGATTCATCTCAGAGATGCTTTCATCTTTCTCCCTCTCCCTTGCGCTACTTAAGACAGTCGATCTCATGAATCCATCACAGCTTACACCAAGAAGAATTATGCATTTCAGAATGCTTTTTGAGGCTCTGTTTGAGAACACTGATGCCCTTGTGTGGAACATATTCTCCCG
>JXCR01045203.1:114871-158650 GCA_002079205.1 Phalaenopsis hybrid cultivar | reverse complement strand
TTTTTTTTTAAGGGCAATTAGGTGTTCATTTAAAATAAGTAAATGCGAAAGGAACAAACTAGTTATCAGGAGTTAAAGTACTGTTATTTTTAGATTGAAGTAATAGAATATATGTTATTCTAAGCAACAATAAATTTGGTCATATTGAAATATATGTTGCAGACCAATAAACATGTTTAAATCCATTTGTTGCATATATTAATTATTATAAAAAGATAAATGAAAATAAAATGCTTGTATATACATGTTGGCTGATAAAGTTCACCCTTCTATCATACCAGTTGGGAACACTAACATCCTCGTTTAAGGTATCAGTGCATGTGAAGTAAAAAAAAGATACTGATGTCTGTTAGATTGTGCTCATGTGACCGATATAATATATGGATAAGGTATTATATTGTAATGCTTTGAATATTTCATCTGGTCATATTTGGATGAATAAGCAATCTAACATTGATTTACAAAATTTTAACTAATATGCATAAGATCCTTTCAATTATTTTATGTTATTGTAACTTTAAAAATATAAATATTCATTGATTTGTTGATAATTCACAATAATTTAAACTAATATTTTACGATTTAAATGTTTGACTAGAATATGAGTGGAAGAAAAGAGATAATTTATCGAAGGTGCAAACAACAAAAGAATCATATTCACATTAACAATTGCTTTATAGTTAAATTGATTTGATTTTCCTCATTAGTCGCTCTTTCAATCTTGTGGTTAATTATTTTTATAAGTTAGCGATAGTGTTTTTAAATTAAAATTATTGTATAACCGTCTGCTTCTGCCTTAAAATTTTCAAGCCTCGGGTTATGTGTGATATCAACTATTCAAAAAATTGAACAAAGGGTAAAATAGGGGCGAGAATAATGACTCGCCTTTTTAGAAGGAAAATAGTAAATCTCTTTTCTAAAGGATACTAGTAAATGTCTATGCACAAACGTGCGTGTGCGCACACCTTCTTCTCCATTCAAAGAAAAGCATTCAAACTTCGCTTCAGCATTAGGCCAAACATCTCTTACAAACTTCAAATACAATAACAATCATAACAATCATTAATGAGCATGATACCGGAGTTAACCCAAACCACAATAGAAAAAAAAAAATTATTACTGAAACTCAAATATGGACTTACAACAACCAAATGGAATAAAAAATAATAACATTACGACACCATAAATTGAAAGTAACAACTTACACAATACAAACACGAGGTTGGATCCTGGGGTGGTGGTGGGTGGTGAGGGTTCGGAAGGTCACATATGGTTGGAAAAGGCAACTGGCAGGAAGAAAACAACACGGCAGCGGCTTACCAGGCGGGACAACAAGTAGATAGCCGGGGGATGATGAGTAAGGGCTGTCCCGGTTGATGGCAGCAACTGGGAAGGACGTTGGCAGAGAAGGGGAGGAGTTACGACAATGGCAATAGGCTGAAATGAGAGAAACAGTTGGTCAAGCGGCTGGAAAAGCAAAAGACAGCCAGGATAGGCTGTTTTCAGGCGGTTGCGGCGGCGAGCGGGAATGACTGCAGCAATGGCGAGGAAGGCGTAGGACTGCGGGATAGCAAAAGGATGACTGTCCTGGTGGTGCAGCAGCGAGGAGGATGGCTGAATGACTAGGAACTGCAGGACAAACAACAAAAAAACTGCCGTTGGAGTGACTACAACGAGGAAGATATAACTGTGAAGCGAAAGGGATGTGGAAGATAATCACTACCTGAAGACCAAGATATAGCCGAAACACCACTTAAGACCTTAGGATACATCCCTCGAAGGGAAGAAGAGCTAATGGCAGCTATCCCAATACAAAACACACGAAAAACTAACCTAAACACGAAAAGATAACATATACATAAACCTAGAGTAAAGAGGAGTGGGCAACGTTCCAAATAAGAGGGAAACCCATGCTTTGAAGGATAGGACAGTCCCTCCTTTGCCTGGACTAAACCGGTTTCAGGTAATATCATGGCTTCTATTGCGTCTGGGGCAATGACACCCCACGTCAGTAATATTGCGACATCTAGCACGTTAGGGGAAAAGAAGCCCAGCGTCATAGCATGTACCNGGGCGAGAATAATGACTCGCCTTTTTAGAAGGAAAATAGTAAATCTCTTTTCTAAAGGATACTAGTAAATGTTTGTGCACAAACGTGCATGTGCGCACACCTTCTTCTCCGTTCAAAGAAAAACATTCAAACTTCGCTTCAGCATTAGGCCAAACATCTCTTACAAACTTCAAATACAATAACAATCATTAATGAGCATGATACCGGAGTTAACCCAAACCACAATAGAAAAAGAAAAGATTATTACTGAAACTCAAATATGGACTTACAACAACCAAATGGAATAAAAAATAATAACATTACGACACCATAAATTGAAAGTAACAACTTACAAAATACAAACATGAGGTTGGATCCCGGGGTGGTGGTAGGTGGTGAGGATTTGGAAGGTCACATATGGTTGGAAAAGACAACTAGCAGGAAGAAAACAACACAGCAACGGCTTACCGGGCCGGACAACAAGTAGATAGCAGGGGGACGATGAGTAAGGGTTGTCCGGGTTGATAGCAACAAGTGGGAAGGATGTTGGCAGAGAAGGGGAGGAGTTACGGCAATGGCAATAGGCTGGAATGAGAGAAACAGTTGGTCAAGCAGCTGGAAAAGCAAAAGACAACCAGGATAGGCTGTTTTCAGGCGGTCGCGGCGGCGAGCGGGAATGACTGCAACAATGGTGAGGAAGGCATAGGACTGCGGGATAGCAAAAGGATGACTGTCCTGGTGGTGCAGCAGCAAGGAGGATGGCTGAATGATTAGGAACTGCAGGACAAACAACAAAAAAACTGCCCTTGGAGTGACTACAACGAGGAAGGCGTAACTGTGAAGCGAAAGGGATGTGGAAGATAATCACTACCTGAAGACCAAGATATAGCCGAAACACCACTTGAGACCTTAGGATACATCCCTCGAAGGGAAGAAGAGCTGATGGCGGCTATCCCAATACAAAACACACTAAAAACTAACCTAAACACAAAAAGATAACATATATATAAACCTAGGGTAAAGAGGAGTGGGCCACACTCCAAATAAGAGGGAAACCCATGCTTTGAAGAATAGGACGGTCCCTCCTTTGCCCGGACTAAACCGGTTTGAGGTAATATCATGGCATCTATTGCGTTTGGGGCAATGACACCCCACACCAGTAATATCGCGACATCTAGCACGTAAGGGGCAAAGAAGCCCAACGTCATAGCATGTACTGAAAATGATAACAAAAAGACCAACTATAGAAGCAAATGTAACGTTAGTTTCTATCCACATATTTAACAAACCAAAACCTTAAAGTATATGTTTTAAGAGTTATTTTTCAATACAAGTTTGATTTTCTTTGTTTGATTTTTCAACACATAACAACCAAATGTTAAATTAAGACTCATACCAAACTTTATCAGGAAAAGTAATGTGATCCCAAATTTCATGGCACAAAACACCAATTTAAACATGTATCAATCAAATGAAATTAACAACGTAATCAACAGTCCAGATGATCTGAAGTATTCAAATAGAATAAACTTCACCAGCATATACCTTGCATTAATAAGGAAATTTCAATGGTTATATACCAGATAAATAGATAAAACTATTACGTTTGCTGTCCAGGAGACAAAAATATTAAAATAAAAACTCATATGAGGGCCTGAAAAATATTTTTATCAAACCCTCAATAAAGAACTACTTGAGTGCAAGCAGAACACCTAAGATTAAAATAATCATTACCGATCTCTTAATTAACTCAAGAATATAGCATCTTTGGGTTGATATGTATGTCTTGAATGCAATTTTACAAGAGCTTAAAATGTTTCACAATCTTCAACATGAAATGCCAGGTAAAAAAAGCATTTTTGTATCAAAAAGTACTATAGATGGACTAGCTTAGTCAAGATGCAAAAAAATTCAATCATTACTTCACAGTTATGGCCTGAACACTGCCACAAGGTCACTGTATTGGTCTTAAGAGTTTCACAGATCTAATGAACAAACATAGCTTTAAATATCTAGTTAATCGGCATGCAAAAGATAAAAAAATAATTGTGGCAAGGGAAGGCTAGTGAACCAAATGGTTTCAAAATGATATTTACCTTCTCGAGGCATGTTCTTGGATGAGGAGAAGCGAATGTTGCGGTCTGCTCAAAATTATTGCCATGAATTACAAGGAGAGTTGAAGTAGACCCTGGATCAAGANCTAAATTTCAAACGAACCAAACACAAACACAAGCTCTGTTCGTTCGTGTTCGATTCGTTTACACCCCTAGATATAAACATAATGCATAGAATGTAATTTTAATAGTACTAAATATAGTGGTAGAGTTGTATCAATGGGCAATCACATCATTAAAAAGCAGTGAATATTTAAGATATCTAAGGTCTATTGTTCAAAATGACGGTGATTTAGATGTGGATGTCATTAGTAGAATTCAAGTTGGATGGTTGGAGTGGAGGAATGCATCGGGCCAATTGTGTGATAGAACAATACCACTTAGACTTCAAATAGAAATTTTTATAAAATGGTGGTGAGACCTTCAATGCTTTATGACGTAAAATATTGGCCTATAAAAGAGACTTAAAATTAAGTTGTGTTGTTGAGATGAGAATGCTTAGGTGGATGAGCGGCTTGAAACTTGAGACAAAATGTGAAACGACTATATCCGTGAAAGGGTTAGAGTAGCTCCACTGACAGAAAACAATATAGAGAGTAACATTAGATGGTTTAGTCACATTTAACGTCGACCATCTGATGATTTGGTTATAAGAGTATATGTTTTAAATTCAACTTATGTTAAGAAATGTAAAGGTAAACCTAAAAAGGCTTGGACACGTTATATAAAAAAATTATCTTAATTTATTAGAATTAAATGAAAATATGACACTTAATAGGACACAATGGAGAAAAATAATTCAAGCAACCGACTCCAATTAGTGGCATAAAGACTTGTTGTTGTTGCTGAATTTAAAATATTAAATCAAATTTAAATTACTAAAATTAGATGATTAACATTTTTAAAAGGAAATTTATTAAATATATAAGATTAAGAGATAAAACATACTGAGAAGGCCTATATATATATATATATATATATATATATATATATATATATATATATATATATATATATATATATATATATATATATATATATATATATATAGTAATAAAGTAAACAAAACAAATGAATAAGAAATAGTAAAACTTAATTTTTTTAAAGATATTATGATAGAAAAAAACAACATAAACAAATGAGATCAAATATCAGTAAAAGTACATATTCCTGATTTATATAAAGTTAAAAAGAGAACAAAACAAGAAACAATTTAATATTATCTTATATATATGATTGCCAATAATCCAATTGCGCGCATCAAACTAAATGATAAACACTAATTATGATTTATATATACTTATTTTAGAGTAAAAGTTCGCATATCTAATTAAATGAATAAAAAATGCTATTTAATAATAGAATTAACTAAAACTAGCAATAATATTTTATATGTCTAATTAGGTGTTCATTTTTTTTTTAAGGGCAATTAGGTGTTCATTTAAAATAAGTAAATGCGAAAGGAACAAACTAGTTATCAGGAGTTAAAGTACTGTTATTTTTAGATTGAAGTAATAGNGTAAAAGTTCGCATATCTAATTAAATGAATAAAAAATGCTATTTAATAATAGAATTAACTAAAACTAGCAATCATATTTTATATGTATAATTAGGTGTTCATTTTTTTTTAAGGGTAATTAGGTGTTCATTTAAAATAAGTAAATGCGAAAGGAACAAACTAGTCATCAGGAGTTCAAGTACTGTTATTTTTAGATTGAAGTGATAAAATATATGTTATTCTAAGCAACAATAAATTTGGTCATATTGAAATATATGTTGCAGACCAATAAACATGTTTAAATCCATTTGTTGCATATATTAATTATTATAAAAAGATATTAAATTATGCAAATATGGGAATGAAATGAAAATAAAATGCTTGTATATACATGTTGGCTGATAAAGTTCACCCTTCTATTATACCAGTTGGGAACACTAACATCCTCGATATCAGTGCATGTGAAGCAAAAAAAGATACTGATGTCTGTTAGATTGTGCTCAAGTGACCGATATAATATATGGATAAGGTATTATATTGTAATGCTTTGAATATTTCATCTGGTCATATTTGGATGAATAAACAATCTAACATTGATTTACAAAATTTTAACTAATATGCATATGATCCCTTCAATTATTTTATGTTATTGTAACTTTAAAAATATAAATATTCATTGATTTGTTGACAATTCACAATAATTTAAACTAATATTTTAGGATTTAAATGTTTGACTAGAATATGAGTGGAAGAAGAGAGATAATTTATCGAAAGTGTGAACAAAAAAAAGAATCATATTCACATTAACAATTGCTTTATAGTTAAATTGATTTGATTTTCCTCATTAGTCGCTCTTTCAATCTTGTGGTTAATTATTTTTATAAGTTAGCGATAGTGTTTTTAAATTAAAATTATTGTATAACCGTCTGCTTCTGCCTTAAAATTTTCAAGCCTCGGGTTATGTGTGACATCAACTATTCAAAAATTGAACAAAGGGTAAAATAGGGGCGAGGNTTTAACAAACCAAAACCTTAAAGTATATGTTTTAAGAGTTATTTTTCAATACAAGTTTGATTTTCTTTGTTTAATTTTTCAACACATAACAACCAAATGTTAAATTAAGATTCATACTAAACTTTATCAGGAAAAGTAATGTGATCCCAAATTTCATGGCACAAAACACCAATTTAAGCATGTATCCATCAAATGAAATTAACAACGTAATCAATAGTCCAGATGATCTGAAGTTTTCAAATAGAATAAACTTCACCAGCATATACCTTGCATTAACAAGGAAATTTTAATGGTTATATACCAGATAAATAGATAAAACTATTCCGTTTGCTGTCCAGGAGACAAAAATATTAAAATAAAAACTAATATGAGGGCCTGAAAAATATTTTTATCAAACCCTAAATAAAGAACTACTTGAGTGCAAGCAGAACACTTAAGATTAAAATAATCATTATTGATCTCATAATCAACTCAAGAATATAGCATCTTTGGGTTGATATGTATGTCTTGAATGCAATTTCACAAGAGATTAAAATGTTTCATATTCTTCAACATGAAATGCCAGGTAAAAAAAGCATTTTTGTATCAAAATGTACTATAGATGGACTAGCTTAGTCAAGATGCAAAAAAATTCAATCATTACTTCACAGTTATGGCCTGAACACTGCCACAAGGTCACTGTATTGGTCTTAAGAGTTTCACAGATCTAATGAAGAAACATAGCTTTAAATATCTAGTTCATCGGCATGCAAAAGATAAAAAAATAATTGTGGCAAAGAAAGGCTAGTGAACCAAATGGTTTCAAAATGATATTTACCTTCTCGAGGCATGTTCTTGGATGAGGAGAAGCGAAAGTTGCGGTCTGCTCAAAATTATTGCCAGGAATTACAAGGAGAGTTGAAGTAGACCCTGGATCAAGCAATGCCAACCAAACAAGTTCCTCTTGTTTATTACAATGACCAAACAAAAAGGATTGCGTAGTTCAAAGTTAGATTAATTTTATACAAAAAAAGAATTACCATCAGCTATTTTTGATGGGCTGTCCTCTGCAGAAAGAAACTCCAAGGCAACAGCTTGATCGCAATCATCACCAGAGGAGGGGAAATCCCCATTGCTATAAGTGGGAGTTTGTTTTTGAGATGAATCTCTTAGAAGTTCATATAACAGCCCACGGATATGAAATCGTTTAAAAGAAGCCTCAGCAGGTGGAAACCAATCTGCACTAAGCTGCTAAGAGCTCAGTCATAAATAAACATTCACATAAATTTCACATTCACGTTGACCGGACCACCCAAAAGTAAGAACAGCATGCCAAAGTAAGACAAGCTAGCAAATCAAACATAACTTCACAAAAATCTGGCAAATGGCAAGGTGGATGCCAAGTAAAGTAGGCAGCTAACAATAATAATTAAAAACAGACTTAGAAAGTTAAATATATATTTCAGGATTCAACCAAGCAATAGAAAATAGACGGACTTCAGAAAATTCTGCCTCAAGGACAACATAATAGACGCTTGATTTCTATGAGCACTGCAAAATATCCTGCTGAAGATGAGCATTGGGAGAATATTGATAATATGAACAATAAAATGGATGTTGCTGTCCTTGGGCCAAAAGTGGGACGCCATACTTATGCATGTTAGGATTTAAGTGCTAGATATTTATGCAAGCAACATACTTCCGGGGAAACTGATTTATCTGGAAAATTTTAAACTAGATGTTTAGTTCTTAATCAGCATGGTTAGAAGATGTATGAATGGCACACAAAAACACAAATTTGGGTTCATTTCAAAAACCTTCAACGTCTGAGGAAGAACCTTGGCAAAGTTTTATGATTTGGGAAAACTCCCAACGGAAGGATGGATATTGGACATATCCAATAAATTATGTATAACCCCTTAAAAATACTAATGGAAGTTGTTTTATGGATCCCTGAATATCTGATGAAGAATCTTATCAAAAGATTATATTTCAGGAAAACTTACAACATAAATGTGAAAGTCTTCAATGATGTAATATGCACAAAAATCTATTACTGAAGTGAGATAAACTAGTAGATATAAAAAAAATTAAAAAATATATATTGCACATATTTATGGAGAAACTTTGTATAATAACTGAAAACTGAGTAATCATAATAATAATAATAATAAACAGACGCATCCCTTTAGTTATAACATAACTTTTGCAACCCTCTTTCGATTGAATTGAAATATATCGAGCGAGGAACAGGAAAGGAAGCTGCATAGGAGAAGAAGAAATAAAGAAGTTACGACTATTGTGCAACGTCATGCCCTGGCCAAGGATAGAAGAGAGATTGAAGGGAAAAAATAAAGGAAAGTTGTCGAGCGGCTTCAACATTATGCTTGAGTGCAGAGGAAGGAAGAAGAAGAAGAAGAAGGAGAAGTCGAAGAAGGAAAGAGAGGACTCATGGTATTACCTAGATTGAGCTGCGACCTTTGACACCGAGCCCTGCTTACAAGTGAAGGAGATGATGACGTCGACCAGTTGTCGTGTTGCGTTCGTGTGCAGAGGAAACCACGATCAAGACGAGTAAGGGCTGCGAGGCTGTTGATCGTACGAAAGAATCATTGCGCAATCGAGCCGAGACTGAAAGAAAGAAAAGGGGAGAGCTCTTGTGTCCTACCTGAGAGGAGAGTGCCATGACGTGCATCTCATAGAGGAAGGAGGAGGAGGAAGTGGGCACAAGTGGCCTATAGAATCTCGGTCGAGAGCTTGGAGAGGAAGGAAGGCTCGCGGGATCCTTCTCACGTGAGTGAAGTGCTGGACCGAAGTCCATTGGGTTCGATTCGCATGACCTAGGGCAGACAGAGGAGGGTTTAAAAGGTAAGATATTAATTTATTTAAGTTATTAAGTTAATTGATTAAATTAAGTTATGAAATGTAAATAAATTCAATTAATTTTCATAACATCCTAATGTTGCCTCTTACGACCAAGGGTTTCGACGAAGCTGAGGTAGAAAATGGGGAGGATAGCTTCTGCTATAGAACTCAATTTCAATAATGAATTATTAATTTCTTATTAAGTCATGTTAATATGAGATTAAAAATCCTAAAATTAAAATTTAGTTATAATTAAATTGCTATTATGTTAGGTATGCAAAAAGGAAAATGTTAGAAGCTTTCACATAAACTATAATTCAAATATTTCTACATTTATACGTATACATGTTTAAATAATTCATATATATGTATAAATGTCTATATAAATAACTAAATAACTAATTAAATAAATAAAGTATGACAATTATGACAATAATGGTAGAAAATCTATACTTAATAAGAAAGAAAATTAGCACTGAATAAGAAATTATTTAACATTAATTTGTTATTATAGGTACATCCAAAGTTTAGACTGACCAAGAAAAGGATAGCAGACAACACTATTAAGGTAGGAAAATGCATTTTATTTTACAATAGTTCTGCTTATTTTAAATGTAAAGGTAAATGATTTCTTTTAAATGTTAGATACAAGATAAAACTGAGTAAGATATGATATATGCATGCATAGGGAGTCACTCATGGATGATACTAGTAGGGAATGCATTGTACTTGTGCACAAAATGGAAATGAAAATGATTGTCTACCTTTATGAAGGGTTGAAAAAGGTTAAACATATATTTTGATAAAGTATACGTTTAGACGGCGACTCACAGTTATGAAAAGTATGATCTAAATAAATGCAAAGTAATGAAATTGTTTTCTTTACTGTTTTTTTTTTACTGCACAGTCTTTTACTTTTCGTGCTCTTTTATGAAAATACTTTAAAATGAAAATTATTGTAACTTAAAAACATTTATCCACCGTGCAGTTTAACTTAAACTATAGTTGATAATTTTCTTATAGAAAAACTAGTTGTAGATTAGATTAACCCTAGGGAGTACGTGTACATGTGCCGTGGAGCATAACCTGATAGGTGGTATAATTCAACTTTATTTTATGTTAAATGTAAAAGTTTAAACCAAAATCAAATGTTGTAAAATTAAGTTGTATGATTATAATGACTTTTTTGTGCTTTGGTGGATTTTATTTAATTATGAAATAAAAACGTTAGACAATTTTCCTCTATCTAACCGACAGTTCCCACCTTGGTAATTCTAAGCCCCCGGACGAGTTGTGACACTTTGTCACATGGAGAAGTAAGAAACAAACTTTTGTGAAAAAAAATGTAGTCAAAATGTAACGTTATGCCATACGAGATATACGAAAGAGTTTGCTTGGACTAAGCATACAAACATTGATTGTCATTTCATCAAGGAAAAGATTGATCACAATTCAATCCACTTGTTTGCACTAGTTAAAAATCCCAAACAAATGTTATACTCACAAAAGCCATACATCAAAGTAATTTCAAGAGACAAAAATCCAAGAAGAACATGATTGATATCTACTATCCAACTCAAGTGGGATAATTGGATGTTACTTATGTACATGAATCTTCCTGATTTTTGCAAGAAAATGTCCATTCAGTAGCACGTCCAACAAGGTTTTAGGATTGCTGTATCCATCTCACTGATTTATAACAATGGTCCTTCATTTATGTGGCATTAAGTAAATAACTGAATTTAATTATTTAGATAATTTATTAATATTTTTCTTTCAAATGTACGGAAGAATTTTCTAATGTCTTTGAAAAAACTTGAATCAACTTCACTAATCATACATAACTTGTATAGTTGTACTACAGAATACTTGAAGAATTGAATCGGTAAAGTTCACAACATATTTCTACACCATGCATTTTTTTTTTGGTAATATACACAATTACATACATACGTTGACTTGTTATCAAGCAGAATATTAACAAGCTTACCCGTATTTGTGTTTTGCTCATTTTAATAAATAAACTTATGCACTTAGTACAAGCTTAGCTTGTACGTCCAAACACAAGTTGTTCTTGCACATCAATCTAAAAGTAAAGGCCTCTTTAGCTTAACACATAATGAAACATATAATTCATAAAATTGATAAAAATAAGTTTGCTGGCAATGATTACGCATAGAGCACAGAAGAACTCACAAAATTTGACAACTTAGTGATTCTGGTTGGATTGAAATAAGCAGGAGCTTCCTCCAAGAATAACTCCACATAATGCAACAGAAAAAGTCCACAATCAGATGAGTTTTCCTGTTGCGGTAACTACATTGCATAGAAAAAAGAAATTAGATGAGCACTCTAAACAAGCGGATAGCTTTAACAAGGACTTTTTGGAGTCAACTAAAAAAAACACGGATTCGGAGAATTTCTTTTTCTTATCTGCTGCGCCTGGCCAAATTTTTGAATCTTATAGAAAAAGCCCCTAGAATTTAGACAGCTTGGTATATTCTACACTTCTAGCAACAATCTTTATTAGTCTTAAAATGTTTTGTAAAACAAATGAATTAGAAACAATGACATTTTTAAAAAACCACCATATGAAGAGGGTACAAAGCATTCCAAACATTAAAAAGTGCAAGGACACATTTCGTTTCATTGTTCAAACTACCAGTAAAGTGCAACGTAGATGGATTTTAGGAGACCCATCAATAGCAAGAAAACATTAAAAAAGGGTGAAAGTCTTCAAGTTAAAAGTGCAAAGTTGTGGAGCCAAAATAAAATAACACACTATGAAGAATTAGTTGTAAGTCGACCATTCGAATAAAGTTGACATGGGGCTACAAGTGAAAAGGAGAACCCCTCCCATGCTTTCGTGCAAAGAACACTCACAAAAAGTAATATTTCAGGGATATTTCGTTAAAGGGCATTTTAAATAAACATACAATTTTCAGCTGAGCTAATTTATTTTTTTTTTAAGAAAAGGGGCACTGTTTTGTATTTCATATTAGAAGAGGTCGAGTTGCAATTCTTCAAAATGAAATCACAATAAAATTTACAACAACAACAAAAGAATGCAGCCAACAATTGGATAATCCTCTACATAATTTTTGTGTTTTTGTGCATTTATTTTCTTTTATGTTTTTCATTCTTTTTTATTCTAAATAATTGAATTAGATTCCAACCATTTCCCAACAACAAAAACTAGGGGTATCATCATCATCATTAGTCTCATTCCAACTCTTTGTTGTTGAGTGGTAGTGATGTGGGGTATTTATGTGAGGCCTAGCCTGACTAAATCGGCCACTGGGTTCAGCAGGAGAAGACTCTCGGTCAAGCAGAAGGAGGCTCTCGATCAAGCATGAGGCCAAACCGACCCCTTCCTCCTCTTTCACTGGGCGGGAACTACTCCCTGCCTACCTTCCATGTTTTCCCGCCCATAATCTATAAATATGTGTGTTTGCTATCTTAGGGTTTAGTTTTTTTACTTTATGATCTCAGAATTCTATCCAGCTAATCGTCGACAGTTGTTTTCCCTCTAGGGTTGTGTACGAAGACTACAAGGTACTCCAAATGAAACTGGTCTGCGGTAGTGATCTTTTCAAGAGTTTGAGGGGTACTTCAGCAGTAACTCTATCCTCCACGACTTCCCCTCCCTCACCTATTGCCTCCTTTACTGATGCGGCAACCTTCCCTGCTTCCACTTCCATAACCCCTTTTATTTCCTCAACCGAAAAGCCCGTGCCTCTGTCATAACCCATCAACCGGCTACCTAGCTTTCGTAACCCCTCTATCTACCTTCCTGCAATGTTGTAACTCCTTTTTCTCCCCACTGCAACTGTAAAACCACTCCAATATCAAACCCGTTGTTGTAACTCCACTTTCCACCATCTTCTGGTGCAACTGCACCTACCTGCCAGCCTGTTCTCTTCATACTAATCTTTCTTGCTACCATCGCCCACCAACCCGCACCCAACCAACCTACCACTATCCCAACCCTCACCACTATTCATTTGTCGACTAGGCACGCCCTAGTCGGAAATTTGTGTTCTCATACTTTTGTTATTCCTTTTTTGAAGAGTCATTGTTGTAACATATTTGATTTTTAGTAATAATATTTTTTATTTTTATTGTGGTTTGGGTTAACTACGTTATCATTTGATATATTATCTTAGTCATATCCTAGGATTTCCTAGCATCCGCCTTACCCCTCCAAAAAATTTTCTTTCCCATCCCCAAACTATAACCAAACTNCCCCCCCAAAAATAAAAATAATAAAAAAAAAATCAAAATCAGCAAGCCTAAATCATTTTTTTAAACTCTTTCACTTCCCCAACTCTAAACCTTAGCCATGCCACCAACTAGATACATATCTGAGCCAACCCACGAAGAGATACGACGAGAAATCTGTCGATTTCAACGGAGCTTGCAGACATTGAGAATGAAACTCAAGGAGACTTACCCTTAATAGCGAAAGGGGAAGTCCAAAAGGCGAAAGAGACGAGAATTTCAACCCCTTCCAGATTGAGGATTTCAGTGATGAAGAAGAAAGGTCATTTGGAATCTAGTATTAGAAGAGGCCGAGAGATAAGGCCCCATATAGAGGACACATGGACTTCAAAATAAAGATGGATCTACCAGAGTTCGTGTAGACATGAATCCAAACGACTTTCTAAATTGGCTGCAACCTGTCGAGCGAATTTTTGAGTATAAAGGCGTTCTAGAGAATAAACTGATAAACTAGCAACCATCTAGTTGAAGAAGAGTGTCTCCTTGTGGTGGTAAAACCTACAGAGGCAGAGAAAGAGAGAGGTCGGTGACAAGATCACCAAGTGGGAGAAGATGAGAAGAGAGATGTAGAGAAAATACTTGTCACCCCACTACCATCAAAAGATATTTTTGATGCAAATGTACCAAGTGGGAGATCTATCAGTGGAAGAGTTGACAGACCAGTTTGATCAATTGCAAATGAAGAGCGAGTTGGTTGAGTAGGAGCATACAAGAGCTCGATATCAGAGAGGTATGAATCGCGCTATCAGAAACGTGGTGCAATTGCATCTCTATTGGTCAATTGGAGATGTCTAAACCATAGTGTTGAAAGTGGAAAGGCATCACAAATAGAACAAGCAACTACCACTAGTCAATAGTCGTCCACAGCTGGAGACACCAACAAAAGCACACCCACAGAGAGTTGAAAAAACTGGTTCGAATAACAACAGAGCCACCACAAGTGAGAAGATGCCCCAGAAGATGAGTACACCTACTATAATTTCCGCCCAAAAATGCTTTAGATGCCATGGATTTGGGCACATTGCCTCTTCTTTTACCGAATAGGGTGTTGTGGAGGAGGTTAAAGGCGAGGAGACAACTGAAGAACATGATGAGATGTATCATCCTCCATTAGATGAAGAAGAGGCCTTCGTGGTTTGACGGGTCTTACAGACCAAAGATACGATGGATTCACAGTGACTTCATCACAATATATTCCACACATGTTGCACTATGAACGAGAATATATGCAGTCTCATCATCGATGGAGAGAGCAATAAGAACGAGACCTCTACACGGATGATGGAGAAATTGAGCATCATCACTCAAAAGCACTCACAGTCATATTCTCTGATGTGAATGAAGAAGAACAAGACCAACATTGATCGAAGGTGCCAAGTGAAGTTTTCAAATAGGAGCTAGCTACAGGATCAGGTGTTGTGTGACTTGGTACCCATAATATTTGCCACCTATTGTTGGATAAACTGTGGTAGTTTGATCGTAGAAGTCAGTATGATGGATTTAAAAACACATACTCCTTTACCAAAGATGGGAATCACATCGTTTTTTTCCCTTCAGCGGAGCTCAAATCACAGGTGCCCTTCCCAGCTGAACAACATCGGTGTGACCAATTTTGTTGACGACAGAGTATAATAGCACTAAAACACAACCTCCAGACACTAGACAGGCACGACAGAGAAATTTTCAAAATATTACTATCAATACGTTATCACCAGTGCCACCACCGTTCGGGGAGGTTCAGGCTACCCACTTCGGGTCAAGTTGAGCCGATTATGGATTACTTTTAGAGTAATCAGTAGCATATGCGAGACACACAGACTTAATTCCATTCAATAGGGGGCCCCCAAGAGAGTAGATCGATAAGGATGTATGCTCGTAAGTTGAGAAAAATCTTCAGATACTTTGAAAGACAGTATAGGCTGTAATAGGATCTAGGTGTTGTTACATTTAAAGACGAAGAACTAGAAGCTTCGATGAATAAAGTAGAAGCTCTCCCAACCCCAGAAGACTGATGCGGGGGAGTTAGGGGAGGCCTGACCTGACTAAACTGGCCTGATTTCAGAATTATCAAGCTTGTTGTGAGCGACTGTTTTCCCTCTAGGCCTGTATTCAAAGCCGAGAAGATGCTCCAACTGTAACTCGTCTGCAATTGTGATCTTCTCCAAGGGTTCGAGGGGTGCTCCGGCTGTAACTCAATCCCGCGGGGATAATTATCCTTCGCGACTTCCCCTCCCTCAATTGTTGCCCCCTTAACCGATGCAACAACCTTCCCTGCTTCCCCTATCGTCACTCCTATTTCCTCAACCTACTGGTCTTCTTTATCAATCGGCTACTTGCTTCCGTAAACCCCTATCTACCTTCCTACAATGTCGTAACACCCTTTTCTTCCCCACAACTACTGCAGACCCCCTCCAATATCAATCTGTTGCCGTAACTCCAATCTGCCCCATCTTCTACTGTAACTCCTCCATCAACCCGCCAACCTGTACTCTTCCTACTATAGCCAAAACCCTCCTAACCTTTCCTGCTACCATCGCCCACCACCACCTATCCCAACCTTCTCACAACTATTCACCGGCCATCCTGACAGGTCTTAGCTAGAGATTTGTGTTGTCGTGCTTTCGTCGTTCTTATTTTGAAGAGTCATCGTAGTAACCTACTTGTGGTTTGTGGAACACAGTTTGGTTCATTTAAAGGAAAGCAAGCTACCCTGCATTGACAGGAGCTTCAGGCACTAGATATAGGTATGCCTTTTATGTTAAGGCGCGCTTTCATCTTTTACTGAAGTACATTGGCGATCATTAACTCTCCATCACAGAAAAGCCAGTGAATACAATTCATACAATTCATGCTTTGGATCTATCAAATTTCCTCAGGTAAAATTATTCTGGTTGAGTGTGCATGCATTAAATGAAAACCCGATGGAGGGAAAAGAGCACCTGCATATTTTGTTCAACAACTAATGCCACAAACATGATTTTTTTTTTGTCCATTGACATCCAAATCAGTAAAGTTACACAGCACTCGATCAGTCCATTATGTGATCGGTGCATGCTATTGCAAGGTTTTATACAATCAGTAAACGTAAGTTAAGATTTATTTATGCCTGGCCTCCATGTTGACAAAAGCATGAAAAACCATTAGTAGTCAAGAATAGAAACATGGAAGAAATTATGAAACAGAAATTGCAATTATGAAATAAATTACTAGGTTCTAAATCTAACTTCAATTACTCCAAAAACTCTAATACCTAGTTTTGCCACAAACTTTATCACAACGTGAAATGTCAGTCCCACAACCAAATAAAAACATGAAACCCACAAAACCCAAAAAAACAAAGAATAGTTCTTGACTTCCATGATGGAAGAAACTTAGGAACATTGCCTGAACAGAAATAAATTGTGAACAATAAAGAAGGTTTTATCACTCAGAGATTAAAATAAAAGAATTTAAGAAATAAACATCACTAGTCCAAGAAATACTAACCATAGACACCTCAAATAAATCTCATCATATTTTTCTTCCTCCAACAAACAACCAACCAACCAAGAATATGACCAATTTTCTTCTATAAATAAAACTTTGGAAGGAAAATAAAACCAGATCCCGTCTCAGAGATGAGTTGGATTGAAAAATTACTCGAGTTAAAAAAAAAATAGAGACCAAATAGTGTTACTGTAAAGAGAACTCCTCAATTGAAATGTTAACCGTATGTATGTGTGCGTGCGCTGTGTTTATTGACAGATAACCTCTAAAATAGGTTCATTGTTTTCCCAAAATATCTGAAAACCTAACAGTTTAAGTGATACCGGCCAAAGGAGTTAATTATTGATTTCAGCAAAAAACAGTAGAAAAAATTGGGAAAACAGTGAATAATATGAAGATCAAGATAATGGCTAAACACCACCTGGGTGTCTGGGTGTCAATCCAAGATACAGCTGCAAGGCAATGTTTGGATGGTCCCAAACTTCCCAAGAGAAAACACACACAAGTCTAAAAACCAAAATGTTGTTTTTTTACACAAAAAAACTCCTATCTATAAGCACTAAGACCAATCCAAATAAAAAAAAACATTTCCTGAACTATAGCATAATATGAACTATAGTTTGTCATCCAAATAAAAAAACAAATAAAAACAGAAATAAAACATAAGAACTGAACTATAGCATAATATGAACAACACTAGTACTAATGCTCCAGCCTCATTTCCTGGGGTTGGAGAGGATTTGACTTGGGTCTCCAATTCCGACTCGGAGAAGTTGAAAATAATGGAGTCGTTCTAATCCCCAGGTAGGTCAAGTTTGGTGATGCAAGCATCTGTTATCTTCTTTAGAGCAATCCCATCCTTATCAAGATTGATTTCTTGAATTGCATTCAATACCACAACAGGAGTTAAAGCTGAACTTATATGTGTTGAACCTAGAAGAATGCAAGCTAATGCAGCTTGGAATTTCTCAATTGGAAGATCAAACAGCCTTGACAATATTAGTAAAACCTCATCTTTTGAAAAAGTTGAAAGTATGAGGATCAAAATCGCAACATCCTTCATTCTAGTCTCATACAAACGCTTAGCAGCAGTAATTAGATCAACATCACTATTAATTCTTCCGTGATAAATTGCAACACCATAATAATAAACTTTTTGTATCCATCAGGTGTATTTAAAATTATATGCTTTAGCTCATTTGATGTTGCTCCAACATTTCACGAAAAGCATGGGAACATGCTGATAAATAAGTCGGCTTGATAGCCTTTCGAGCTCTTCCGTAAATATCAAAACTATGTTTGAAGAGACTTGTTTTCTTTGAAAGAAATGCAAAAGCCAAAGATGTTTTCTAAAGGGCTTGAGATGAGGACATTGATACAACATTACGTGAATAAGCACAGATGCCCCTTGTTGTTTGATTTCAGAAGCCCCGACTTTACAGTTTTCAATTTTTTGCCAACTAGAACTGACACATTGAAACTTCACCTCTAGAACTTGATGATCGAGAAATAGATAACAACATTTTTATGGAAAATCTCTCAATACTTGCTTAGGAATTTTGGAGAATATAGAGCTTATTTACCACCAGTCGAATAGCTTTTGTTCTAACCCAATTCAAAACAATCTTCAGGCAAGCTAGACAATTAGAAGGAAGACTCAAAATTAGACTCCATAAAGCGCCAAAACTCTGAGTGGCTCGATCACCATCAAATACAACTTTCTTAAGGTGATCATAAACACGTGAGTAACAAACATTCTCCAACAATCTCAATGGAGAGTCCGACAAAAATGGAGTTTCTCCAAGAAGTCTACTAAAGGACTTATCTAAAGCTGAAAATGAATCAAGAAGGTCTTTTGCAAAAGAAAGGAGAAATCTCTTATAATTACTAACAACAAAGTTGGGATTTTCATTTGATTCATATGACATAATAGCATGTGTGTGGTATAGCGGAAGCATTATGAGTTCATGACCCTTTTGACCATTCCAATCTGAAATAATGACTTTGCGACAGTGAATCCATATCACCATCAACATAACTCTTTCCTACAAAATGTTCAGACGCCTGATAACATAAAAATTCTTCCTGAAAAATTTCTACAAGTACTAGAACCTTATCAAACATTATTGTCCACAAATAAGCGGAAGGATCACAAGAGGATCTCCGCCTATGTTGCTCATCTAATGCAAGCCAAGAATAGGAGCCATCAACATCTTCCATATCTAGAAAAGTACCATCAAGAGAAGCAGATTGTCGAACAAGTAGACTAATCACACCAAAAAGTTGTTGAAGAGGCTGTATTTGCCCATGAAATCCCAAGATTTCTTCATCTGTCAAAGTATGCGGCAAAGTTGCTGAAGACAATTTCCCCTTTGGGAACACTAACTGGACACCAAACACTAACAAATTATGTGCATCCAACCACCCAAAAACATCGTTTGTAATTCTAATAGGTAGCATATATTTCTTTTCTTCATGATTCGCAGTATAAAATGAACTCAGATCAATCATAACATCTCCACTTAGCTTATTCAAAGCAATAGAATTTTAAAAGAATAGGAGCCATCATTTATCAAATTGATCATTCCACAATAATTCAGACTGCTTAGAGGTTAAAAAAGCATATACTTCACTAGTGATAGAAAAGCCCTTCTAATTTCAATGTTGTTCGCAATGAATATCAACAGATAGTGCAACCAAACATCATCGCATGAACTTTAAACTCTAGGAACTCCAACAAATTTCTCATCGCATGATCATATGCAGGTATTCACGATGATTTCGAGACTGAGCCGTCAAATCAATCAAAATTTGAGGATTCTTAATGAAATGGGTTCTCATCTTCTTCAAGAATTTTGTTTTATTGATCCACCTCATGTTCTTCTAAATTCGTTGTTCAAGAACAACCATCCTTTCTTGAAGAAAACGAATCTTGCATTGCAAACCTTCCATAACTTCATTAACATGAGGAATAGTTCTTTGCATAGGCATATTGGATCAGTTGATGAGCCTTTCACTCTGATGTATTTTTTATTCTTGCGTCAAAAAGTGGAACTCTTACACGATATTCCCTCAAGATTTCCATATGTCCTCATATTTGAAAAAATTTCTCTTAGACTTCCTAATTTAGATGATTTTCTAGCTTCTTGGTATGGTTTACCACTCAGATTTCATAGACATTCATATAGGAACTGATACCATAATTAACACAGATTTGATAAGGCGAAAGTAAAATTTCATTCATCAAACAACAACGGATAACAAAAAGGACTCGAAACAACATAGAAAATCAGCAAAATATAATATCCGAGTAGGACTGAATAGGATAATACATGGATGGTGGTAAGTTAAATGAAGCGGGATTGGTAGCAGCAGTAGAAAGGTGTAGAGGTGAGGGTTACGGGGGATGGGGTAGAAGAAGGGGTGGGCCAAGGGGGAAGAGGTCCAGCAACATGAGCTGGATAGGGAGACCGACCGCTGGGAAGCTGGATAAGGGGGTGGCAGCTTAGCAGATGGGTAGCAGTAGAGCATGCAGCAGCTGCAGACAGAAAATAGGGATTCAGAAGTTGGAAAAGAGAAGGGAAGGGCCTCAGCTGGATGGCGGCAAGTACGAAATGAACGGATGCATGGGATTAAGTTGAGATAATCACTACCTCGGAACAAGATACAGTCAGAGCATCACCCATCCCCGAATATAGGCCTACTTAGGGAAAAATGCTGCGAGAAATCTAAAATAAGAATTGACAAAAAGTAAACCCTAAGCAAGCAAGCATCATATATATAATAGCAGCTAGAATAGGAAGGGAAGACCCCTCCTCTTTGGGTGGCTAAGCAGCCTGGACTGGCCGGCTGGCCCTAGTCTTCTTGGCTGAACTGGTCGGTTCAGCCCTTCCACCGCAGGTAGGGCCTGCAGCAGGTAAGCCTTGCGTCAAGAACAATGAAGCACTTGACTGGAAATGATTATGGATGCTCAAAACAAAAAAGGTAACCCCTCAAAGAAAGGTCTGGCAGCTGGAAACTGCAGTCAATCCCATGAATTGAGAACCCCTCTTGATCCTAGCTGTAGTGGAAGGATATCAGCACCTGAAGCTAAAAGCTAGGAGAACTAGGAAACCAATATTGGCTAGGTTTAGGACCCCACAATGGCTTCTTTTTCAAAAGGCAAGGCAGAAGAAAACCAAGCTTTCTTGAACCACAAAGGCTGGAAATCTAAAAACCAGGGACTTAACTTCGGAAACCAGAAAGCAGCAATCTGAAACCGTGCGCGCAGAATAGAGCAAGAATGCCAACAGCCTTGGCAAAAAGCTGTTCCACCGAAAAGAGAAACCAGATAAAAAACAACAAGAACCCCGGACAGAATTCAGATATGGAGAAATTGACTTTATATGGAAGGAAAAAAGAGAAAATGCCCAAAAACTGAGCTTTGATACGATGATGATACTGGCCAAAGGTAGTAATTACTAATTTCAACAAGAACAGAGGAAAGAACTGGGAATAACAGTGAATAACAAGAAGATCAAGATAATGACTAAACACCACCAAGGTGCCAATTCAGGATACAACTGCAAGGCAAGGTTTGGATGGACAGAAACTTCACAAGAGAAAACAAACATAAGTCTAAAAATCCAAAATCTGCCCCTACTTATAAGCACTAGAACCCCCTTTATTATAAGTTTGACATCAAAATAAAAAAAACAAGAAAACAAAAATAAAACATAAAAATTGAACTATAGCATAATGTGGATAACACGAGTACTGACACTCCCGCGTCATTAAACTTGCACAATTTTGACACGGAAGTCAAGTTCTACCATCAATGAAAGCGTTATCATCTATAAAATAACAAAAATATAATTTCTCCTCATCCTACAACATTAATGTTCCGGGGGGGGGGAGGGGATGGGGGGGCATAACTCCCGAGTGAGAGTTACACGAAAGCCACAACCGCTAATTCCATGAACCGAACTCAATCCAAGTGGGATCCCTGTTGAGGGGTCGGTCGATACTCTTGAGCTGATCCTAGTTATCCCATTATTATAGATTTATTTTTGTGAGTTTAGAGTAAAATTTTTTGTGAGTTTTGTTTAGGGCAGCCACCGGTGTCTGTTTCTTCCTACGAGGAATTATCTGAGGGTTTTGATGGTGCTCCGTCAATATCTCTCTCCCGAGGTGGTGATTATCTTCTCCATCTCCTTCTACATCCTCCCCAAGTCGCTCCCAAGAGCCCTCCATTGCCACAACCTAAGGTGGTGATTATCTGCACAACAACTATTCCAATTCCAAACACCTGCCCTCACTGCTCCCACCACAAACAACCATCTTCTTGCTTTCATGTAGTCCCTGACATAAGCCAAAGACCCGAATAGGCATTCCCAGCCGTTTCCTTGCTGCTCCAGCCATCTAGACCCCTTTTTCCTACAGTCATGCGGTTGTTCCAGCCACTACTACCATCCCCTTGGCATCCGTACTGTTGTCCCAGCCTGTCTGAGACACTATTCCTTCCCTTCCCTCGTGTTGCAGTCTAAAGAACCTGTCCCCTACCCCTTCCCACTTGCAGCCATCTTCCAAGACAGTTTTTCCACGTTGTTACCTTTTGCATGCTTGTTGTCTGAAACCTGGGGAACCGCAACCTCGTTTTCTGCTGACCGACCATATCGTTCACCACCACGAGATCCACCCTAATTTAAGTTGGATTGTTGAGTCTGCTGTTATTTTCCTTTCAAGTGTGTCATTTGTAATCATCTATTGTCTTTTAGTAATAATATTCATTTTTCCTAATGCGATTTGTGTTAGCTCTGATGTCATTTGGTATTAGAGCCAATCCAACCCCATATCGGTTTCTAACATCTGCCATACACAAACTTATCTCAAACCCCTCCCCCAAAAAATCTTTCTCCTCTTCCATCAAACCAACATCTTACATCACCCCTACCAATACCCCAAACCCTAACCACGCCACCGTCAAGATAAGTGTCAGATGTCAATCAGAAGTTTACCATGGAATAGATACAGCGGCAATTACGTTGAGTGCTACAACTACTTGATCAAAAAATAAGAAGGAGATCATTTCATCCGTACTCTATTCGATTATAGAGATGAAGTATCGGTCAGAGGGTACAAAATGAATTGTCTGTTAAAGGATACAAAAGGTGAAGTGTCTGTTAGAAAATACAGAGGTGAAGTGTCTGTTAGAAATTTCAAAGATGAAAAGCCCCTACCCCGAAGAATTGACCTGAAATATCTAATCCGCCAGTATTTTGATGTAACAATGTATTTGCCACATTTTGACAGTCACTTAGATCTGAAGAAGTTCATCGAGTGCCTTCGTGCTGTAGAACTTTTCTTTGTGTATCGGGATATCACACCAGACGAAACAGTAAAACTAGAACCCTAAAGTTAAAGAAGAGTATTTTTTGGTAGAAAAATATGAAACACATGCGCCAATATGAGAGAAAATATAAGATCACAGCTTAGTCCCAGATGAAACAGGAGATGCAACACCAGTATCTACCAATTCATTATGGATAGGATGTGCATGCCCTAGCTTCAAAAGTGGAGAGAAAACATTATTGAATGACCATTACATCATACAAACTGAGTTCAACCACAGGATCTTATCATAAAAGTACACTAAGGCGAACATCCAAGCCGACCCCGACTGAGGAGGCACAACCAATATGCATTCCCAAATCTCTCAAGCATAAACTGTTTCAAGGGTCATGGATTTAGGCATACCGAATCAGATTGCACAACTAGGAAATGATCTCTTCTATAGATCAGGGAGAAATTGAAGAAATAAATAGTGATCCATGAGATGATGAAACTTGCAGAGAGGATTCTCAACTTCCGGCTGACAAGGAAGAGGAACCATCGATTCCAATTGAACTCTGCAAAAAGATTCAAGGCGAGTTGAAAGTAGCTATTCTAGAAGTTAGTAAGTTTGAGGTAATGAACGTTCAAGCAAAGTGTGAGGTTGTGGTGCCTCGAGCTGCCTTTTTGTAGGTATTGAGAGGAGCATCAATAGAACTGACATTGGATGCCCAAAATGACTACGAGTTTGAGGAGCAATTACCAGATACAAGGCAACATGAGATAAGAGAATTGCAAAATTTTCGAACATATAACATACCTCCTGAGTTGACCCTACCAAGGAAAGTAACTTGTTAGAGATGAGAAGATTTTGAGTCAGTTCTGGAAGACAATAGAGAGTCATTTTAATATGGGTATTAAAATCAATTCAGCGTGAACCCCTACATTTTAATATGGGTATTGAAATCAATCAGCGTGAACCCCTAAGAGAGGATCAAACAGGATGAATGAACCATAGCTTTGGAAACTGCACTAGGAGTTTGGTGGAAAAAAATTCTAAAATGGGATCCAGGGTCTACCAGAGAAGGAGATATCTCTCTTGAGTGATTGCTAGTGAGAGTTACCTAACATACCATAGATTTCGTCCCAGAGTTGAATCTTTCTTACACACTTATTTACCAGATACACACAGACGAGTCTGAGTGGAAGAAGCTAATAACATATTTAATACCTTGAGGCTTACTTCGTAACGATTCCTATCCATATGCATTTACAGCTCAGGATGTGCCAAAAGAGCACAAATACTTAGTTTAGCAAGATATACTTTAGAATGACGCCGCCTACAATATTGATTTACAAGGGGATTACAATATCTCTGCTACCTCCAACATGGCAAACTTAACTTTATACTACGAGGATATAGAGCTTCGACGAATGAGGTCGAAGCCCCCCCAACACCGGAAGACTAACACCGGAGCATAAGGCATGTTAGCTCCTTAGCAGAAGTTACGAAAACAAAAAGCTATGACCAATAATGCCCTGGAACGAACCCGGACCAAGTGGGTCCCTGTTGAGGGATCGACCAATGGTCTTGGGCAACTCATAGTTCTCCTATTATTATTTATTTGTTTTGGTAGAAGTCTAGAGCTAATATTTTCATGAAATTTGTTTAAGTCATCCATCGGCGTCCGTCCTTCGAGGGCTATATCTGAAGGTTTGGGCAGTTTTTTGGCTAATATCCCCCTCTCGATGTGGTGAATATTTTTCCTATCCCCTTCCACACCCTCCCGACGTCGCTTTTGATCGGCCTCCATTGCTATAACCGCCACCGAACAATCGTTGTTTGTGTTTTCACTAAAGTTTTTCCAATTCCAGACATCCATCCTCGCTGTCGCCACCCCAAACAACCATCCTCCTGCAGTCCTGCAGTCATCCCTTGTCACTGCTACCGTCATTTCCGCTTGCTGTCGATGACCCGAATGGTCATTCCCAGCCGTTTTCCTGTTGTTCCAACCATTCAGACCCCTTGTCCCTGCAGCTGTTCCAACCACCACTACTGTCCCCTCTGCAACTTTACCATTGTCCCTGTCCGTTCCGGCCACCGTTCCTTCCCTTCCCAAGTGCTGCCACCTAAAAAACCAGCACCCTACCCCTTTCAACTTGTTGTCATCATCCCGGACAGTCATCCCACATTGTTATCTGTTACATGTTTGTTTTCCAGAACCCGAGGAACCGCTAACTTGTTGTTTTCTGTTGGCCAACCATCTCGTCCACCACCCCGACATCCAACATAATTTGAGTTGGATTGTTGAGTCGGTTATTATTTTCTTTTCAAGTGTGTTAGTTGTAATCACCTATTGTCTTTTAGTAATAATATTCACTTTTCCTATTATTGTTTGGCTTAACTTCGGTATCATGAAAGCTTGCAAAAAATGAGATTTGATCAATTGCTAGGTTACCTACAAAGTGATTAAAAAAATAATGGGTAAAGATCACAAAATCAACGATGTAGGTTTAAGGCAGCAAACATCCAATTTAATCCAAAACCTAGCATTTGCCAGAAATCACATGCCATGAAAACAAACTTTTTTCATAAAGTATTAAGTTTTTCCATTTGTTCGCACAATGAAAAAAACAAGCATTTTCATTGGAGCACACCAGCATGCTCTCTAGAAATATTTTCCAATGCTCTTTAACTGATTCTAGTTTGGCGTAAGATGAGGCATTGTTTCATGTTCTTTGCTTTCATTNTGGAAACCAATCTGCACTAAGCTGCTAAGAGCTCAGTCATAAATAAACATTCACATAAATTTCACATTCACGGTTACCGGACCACCCAAAAGTAAGAACAGCATGCCAAAGTAAGACAAGCTAGCAAATCAAACATACTTCACAAAAATCTGGCAAATGGCAAGGTGGATGCCAAGTAAAGTAGGAAGCTAACAATAATAATCAAAAACGGACTTAGAAAGTTAAATATATATTTCAGGATTCAACCAGCAATAGAAAATAGACGGACTTCAGAAAATTCTGCCTCAAGGACAACATAATAGACGCTTGATTTCTATGAGCACTGCAAAATATCCTGCTGAAGATGAGCATTGGGAGAATATTGATAATATGAACAATAAAATGGATGTTGCTGTCCTTGGGCCAAAAGTGGGACGCCATACTTATGCATGTTAGGATTTAAGTGCTAGATATTTATGCAAGCAACATATTTACGGGGAAACAGATTTATCTGGAACATTTTAAACTAGATGTTTAGTTCTTAATCAGCATGGTTAGAAGATGTATGAATGGCACACAAAAACACAAATTTGGGTTCATTTCAAAACCTTCAACGTCTGAGGAAGAACCTTGGAAAAGTTTTATGATTTGGGAAAACTCCCAACGGAAGGATGGATATTGGTCACATCCAATAAATTTATGTATAACCCCTTAAAAATACAAATGGAAGTTGTTTTATGGATCCCTGAATATCTGATGAAGAATCTTATCAAAAGATTATATTTCAGGAAAACTTACAACATAAATGTGAAAGTCTTCAATGATGTAATATGCACAAAAATCTATTACTGAAGTGAGATAAACTAGTAGATATAAAAAAAATTAAAAAATATATATTGCACATATTTATGGAGAAACTTTGTATAATAACTGAAAACTGAGTAATCATAATAATAATAATAATAAACAGACGCATCCCTTTAGTTATAACATAACTTTTGCAACCCTCTTTCGATTGAATTGAAATATATCGAGCGAGGAACAGGAAAGGAAGCTGCATAGGAGAAGAAGAAATAAAGAAGTTACGACTATTGTGCAACGTCATGCCCTGGCCAAGGATAGAAGAGAAATTGAAAGGAAAAAATAGAGGAAAGTTGTCGAGCGGCTTCGACATTATGCTTGAGTGCAGAGGAAGGAAGAAGAAGGAGAAGGAAGAAGGAGAAAGGAGAGGACTCATGGTATTACCAAGATTGAGCTGCGACCTTTGACACTGAGCCCTGCTTACAAGTGAAGGAGATGATGACATCGACCATTTTTCGTGTCGCGTTCGTGTGCAGAGGAAACCACGATCGAGATGAGTAAGGGCTGCGAGACTGTTGATCGTGCGAAAGAATCATTGCGCAATCGAGCCGAGACTGAAAGGAAGAAGAGGGGAGAGCTCTTGTGTCCTACCTGAGAGGAGAGTGCCATGACGTGCATCGCATAGAGGAAGGAGGAGGAGGAAGTGGGCACGAGTGGCCTATAGAATCTCGGTCGAGAGATTGGAGAGCAAGGAAGGCTCGTGGGATCCTTCTCACGTGAGTGAAGTGCTAGACCGAAATCCATTGGGTTCGATTCGCATGACCTAGGACAGACAAAGGAGGGTTTAAAAGGTAAGATATTAATTTATTTAAGTTATTAAGTTACTTGATTAAATTAAGTAATGAAATGTAAATAAATTCAATTAATTTTCAGAACATCCTAATGTTGCCTCTTACGACCAAGGGTTTTGACGAAGCTAAGGTAGAAAATGGGGAGGATAGCTTCAGCTATAGAACTCAATTTCAATAATGAATTATTAATTTCTTATTAAGTCATGTTAATATGAGATCGTAAATCCTAAAATTAAAATTTAGTTATAATTAAATTGCTATAATGTTAGGTATGCAAAAAGGAAAATGTTAGAAGCTTTCACAAAAATATAATTCAAATATTTCTACATTTATACGCATACATGTTTAAATAATTCATATATATGTATAAATGTTTATATAAATAACTAAATAACTAATTAAATAAATAAAGCATGACAATTATGACAATAATGGTAGAAAATCTATACTTAATAAGAAAGAAAATTAGCACTGAATAAGAAATTATTTAACATTAATTTGTTATTATAGGTACATCCAAAGTTTAGACTGACCAAAAAAAGGATAGCAGACGACACTATTGAGGTAGGTAAATGCATTTTATTTTACAATAGTTCTGCTTATTTTAAATGCAAAGGTAAATGATTTCTTTTAAATGTTAAATACAAGATAAAACTGAGTAAGATATGATATATGCATGCATAGGGAGTCACTCATGGATGATACTAGTAGGGAATGCATTGTACTTGTGCACGAAATCGAAATGAAAATGATTGTCTACCTTTATGGCGGGTTGAAAAAGGTTAAACATATAGTTTGATAAAGTATACGTTTAGACGGTGACTCTCAGTTATGAAAAGCATAATCTAAATAAATGCAAAGTAATGAAATTGTTTTCTTTACTGTCTTTTTTACTGCACAGTCTTTTACTTTTCCTGCTCTTTTATGAAAATAATTTAAAATGACAATTATTGTAATTTAAAAACATTTACCCACTGTGTAGTTTAACTTAAACTATAGTTGATAATTTTTTTATAGAAAAACTAGTTGTAGATTAGATTAACCCTAGGGAGTACGTGTACAGGTGCCGTGGAGCGTAGCCTGATAAGTAGTATGGTTCAACTTTATTTTATGTTAAATGTAAAAGTTTAAACCAAAATCAAATGTTGTAAAATTAAGTTGTATGATTATAATGACTTTTCTGTGCTTCAGTGGATTTTATTTAATTATGAAATAAAAACGTTAGACAGTTTTCCTCCATCCGACACGTTAGACAGTTTTCCTCCATCCGACCGACAGTTCCCACCTTGGTAATTCTAAGCCCCCGGACGAGTTGTGACACTTTGTCACATGAAGAAGTGAGAAACAAACTTTTGTGAAAAAAAATGTAGTCAAAATGTAACGTTATGCCATACGAGATATACGAAAGGGTTTGCTTGTACTAAGCATACAAACATTGATTGTCATTTCATCAAGGAAAAGATTGATCACAATTCTATCCACTTGTTTGCACTAGTTAAAAATCCCAAACAAATGTTATACTCACAAAAGCCATACATCAAAGTAATTTCAAGAGACCAAAATCCAAGAAGAACGTGATTGATATCTACTATCCAACTCGAGTGGGATAATTGGATGTTACTTATGTATATGGATCTTCCTGATTTTTTCATGAAAATGTCCATCCAGTAGCATGTCTAACAAGGTTTTACGATTGCTGTATCCATCTCACTGATTTATAACAATGGTCCTTCATTTATGTGGCATTAAGTAAATAACTGAATTTAATTATTTAGATAATTATTAATATTTTTCTTCCAAATGTACGGAAGAATTTTCTAATGTCTTTGAAAAAATCGACTTCACTAATCATACATAACTTGTATAGTTGTACTACAGAATACATGAAGAATTGAATCAGTAAAGTTCATAACATATTTCTACACCATGCATTTTTTTTTGGTAATATACATAATTACATACATACGTTGAGTTGTTATCAAGCAGAATATTAACAAGCTTACCCGTATTTGTGTTTTGCTCATTTTAATAACTAAACTTATGCACTTAGTACAAGCTTAGCTTGTACGTCCAAACACAAGTTGTTCTTGCACATCAATCTAAAAGTAAAGGCCTATTTAGCTTAACACATAATGAAACATATAATTCATACAATTGATAAAAATAAGTTTGCTGGCAATGATTACGCATAGAGCACAGAAGAACTCACAAAATTTGACAACTTAGTGATTCTGGTTGGATTGAAATAAGCAGGAGCTTCCTCCAAGAATAACTCCACATAATGCAACAGAAAAAGTCCACAATCAGATGAGTTTTCCTGTTGCGGTAACTACATTGCATAGAAAAAAGAAATTAGATGAGCACTCTAAACAAGCGGATAGCTATAACAAGGACTTTTTGGAGTTAACTAAAAAAAAACATGGATTCGGAGAATTTCTTTTTTCTGATCTGCTGCGCCAGGCCAAATTTATTGCATCTTATAGAAAAAGCCCCTAGAATTTAGACAGCTTGGTATATTCTACACTTCTAGCAACAATCTTTATTAGTCTTGAAATGTTTTGTTAAACAAATGAATTAGAAACATCGACATTTTTTAAAAAGCACCATATGAAGAGGGTACAAAGCATTCCAAACATAAAAAAAATGCAAGGACACATTTCGTTTCATTGTTCAAACTACCAGTAAAGTGCAACGTAGATGGATTTTAGGAGACCCATCAATAGCAAGAAAACATTAAAAAGGGGTGGAAGTCTTCAAGTTAAAAGTGCAAAGTTGTGGAGCAAAAAAAAAAAAAACAAATAAAATAAAATAAAATAAAATAACACGCTATGAAGAATTAGTTGTAAGTTGACCATTCGAATAAAGTTGACATGGTGTTAGAAGTGAAAAGGAGAACCCCTCCCATGCTTCGTGCAAAGAACACTCCCAAAAAGTAATATTTCAGGGGTATATCGTTAAAGGGCATTTTAAATAAACATACAATTTTCAGCTGAGCTAATTTATTTTTTTTAAGAAAAGGGGCACTGTTTTGTATTTCGTATTAGAAGAATTCGAGTCGTAATTCTTCAAAATGAAATCACCATAAAATTTACAACAACAACAAAAGAGTGCAACCAACAATTGGATAATCCTCTATATAATTTTTGTGTTTTTGGGCATTTATTTTCTTTTATGTTTTTTATTCTTTTTTATTCTAAATAATTGAATTAGATTCCAACCATTTCCCAACAACAAAAAGTAGGGGTATCATCATCATCATTAGTTTCATTCCAACTCTTTTTTGTTGAGTGGTAGTGATGCGGGGTATTTATGGGAGGCCTGGCCTGACTAAATCGGCCACTGGGTTCAACAGGAGAAGACTCTCGGTCCAGCAGAAGGAGGCTCTCGATCAAGCAGGAGGTCGAACCGACCCCTTCCTCCCTCTTTCATTGGGCGGGAACTACTCCATGCCTTCCTTCCTTGTTTTCCCACCCATAATCTATAAATATGTGTGTTTGCTATCTTAGGGTTTAGTTTTTTGACTTTCTGATCTCAGAATTCTATCCAGCTAATCGTCGACAATTGTTTTCCCTCTAGGGTTGTGTTCGAAGACGAGAAGGTACTCCAAATGTAATTGGCTGCGGTAGTGATCTTTTCAAGAGTTCGATGGGTGCCCCAGCTGTAACTCTATCCTCCACGACTTCCCCTCCCTCACTTATTGCCTCCTTTACTGATGCGACAACCTTCCCTGCTTCCACTTCCATAACCCCTTTTATTTCCTCAACTGACAAGCCTGTGCCTCTGTCATAACCCATCAACCGGCTACCTAGCTTTCGTAACCCCTCTATCTGCCTTCCTGCAATGTTGTAACTCCTTTTTTTCCCCACTGCAACTGTAAAACTACTCCAATGTCAAACCCGTTGTTGTAACTCCATCAATTTCCACCATCTTCTGGTGCAACTCACCTGCCAGCCAGTTCTCTTCATACTAATCTTTCCTGCTACCATCGCCCACCAACCCGCACCCAACCAACCTACCACTAACTATCCCAACCCTCCTCACCACTGTTCATTTGTCGACTCGGCACAACTTGGTCGGAAATTTGTGTTCTTGTACTTTTGTTTTTCCTTTTTTTAAGAGTCGTTGTTGTAACATATTTGATTTTTAGTAATAATATTTCTAATTTCNTATTCCTTTTTTGAAGAGTCGTTGTTGTAACATATTTGATTTTTAGTAATAATATTTTTTATTTCTATTGTGGTTTGGGTTAACTACGTTATCATTTGATATATTATCTTAGTCATATCCTAGGATTTCCTAGCATCCGCCTTACCCCTCCAAAAAATTTTCTTTCCCATCCCCAAACCCTAATTCCGCCCCCAACCCCCCCCCCCCCAAACAATAAAAATAAAAATCAAAATCAGCAAGCCTAAATCATTGTTTTACACTCTTTCACTTCCCTAACTCCAAACCCTAGCCATGCCACCAATCAGATAAATATCCGAGCCAACCCACGAAGAGATACAACAAGAGATCTGTCGACTTCAACGGAGCTTGCAGACATTGAGAATGAAACTCAGGTAGACTTACCCTTAATAGCGAAAGGGAAAGTCCAAAAGGCAAAAGAGACGAGAATTTCAACCCCTTCTAGATTGAGGATTTCAGTGATGAAGAAGAAAGGTCATTTGGAATCTAGTATCAGAAGAGGCAGAGAGATAAGGCCCCAAACAGAGGACACGTGGACTTCAAAATAAAGATGGATCTACCGGAGTTCGTGTAAACATGAATCCAGATGACTTTCTAAATTGGCTGCAATCTGTTGAGCGAATTTTCAAGTATAAGGACGTGCTAGAGAATAAACTGATAAACTATCAACCATCCAGTTGAAGAAGAGTGTCTCCTTGTGGTGGCAAAACCTACAGAGAAAGAGAAAGAGTCGGTGACAAGATCACCAAGTGGGAGAAGATGAGAAGGGAGATGTAGAGAAAATACTTGCCACCCCACTACCATCAAGAGATATTTCTGATGCAAATGTACCAAGTGGGAGATCTATCAATGGAAGAGTTGACAGATCAGTTTGATCAATTGCAAATGAAGCGCGAGTTGGTTGAGTAGGAGGAGCATACAATAGCTCGATATCAGAGAGGTCTGAAGCACGCTATCAACAACGTGGTGCAATTGCATCTCTATTGGTCAATTGGAGATGTCTAAACCATAGTGTTGAAAGTGGAAAGGCATCATAAATAGAACAAGCAACTACCACTAGTCAATAGTCGTCCGCAACTGGAGACACCAACAAAAGCACACGCACAAAGAGTTGAAAAAACTGGTTCGAATAACAACAGAGCCACCACAAGTGAGAAGATGCCCCAGAAGATTAGTACACCTATAATTCCCGCCCAAAAAAGCTTTAGATGGCATGGATCTAGGCACATTGCCTCTTACTTTGCCGAATAGAATACCGTGGAGGAGGTTAGAGGCGAGGAGACAGCTGAAGAACATGATGAGATGTATCATCTTCCATTAGATGAAGAAGAGGCTTTCGTGGTTCGACGGGTCTTACAGACCAAAGATACAATGGATTCACAGTGACTTCATCACAATATATTCTACACATGTTGCACTATGAACAAGAATGTATGTAGTCTCATCATCGATGGAGAGAGCAATAAGAACGAAACCTCTACACGGATGATGGAGAAATTGAGCATCATCACTCAAAAGCACTCAGAGTCATATTCTCTGATGTGAATGAAGAAGAACAAGGCCGACATTGATCGGAGGTGCCAAGTGAAGTTTTCAAATAAGAGCTAGCTACATGATCAGGTGTTGTGTGACTTGACACCCATATTATTTGCCACCTATTGTTGGATAAACCGTGGCAGTTTGATCGTAGAAGTCGGTATGACGGATTTTAAAACACATACTCCTTTACCAAAGATGGGAATCACATCGTTTTTTTCCCTTCAGCGGAGCTCAAATCACAGGTGCCCTTCCCAGCTGAACAACATCGGTGTGACCAATTTTGTTGACGACAAAGTATGATAGCACTAAGACACAACCTCCAGACACTAGACAGGCACGACAGATAATGTTTCAAAATATTACTATCAATACGTTACCACCAGTTCCACCACCGTTCGGGGAGGTTCAGGCACCCACTTCGGATCAGGTTGAGCCTACTATGGATTACTTTTGGAGTAATCAGTAGCATATGCGAGACACACAAACTTAATTCCATTCAATAGGGGGCCCCCAAGAGAGCAGATCGATAAGGATGTATGCTCGTAAGTTGAGAAAAATCTTCAGATACTTTGAAAGACAGTATAGGTTGTAATAGGATCTAGGTGTTGCTAGATTTAAAAACGAAGAACTAGAAGCTTCGATGAATAAAGTCGAAGCTCTCCCAACCCCAGAAGACTGATGCGGGGGACTTAGGGGAGGCCTGGCTTGACTAAACTGGCCACTGGGTTCAACAAGAGAACGCTCTCGGTCCAACATGAGGCTGGACCACCCCCTCCCTCTTTCATTGGGCAAAAATTATTCCCCCTTCCTTATTTACTCGCCTATATATTTTATTATAAATGTGTGGTTGTTATCTTAGGGTTTAGTTTTTTGTCTTTCTGATTTCAGAATTATCAAGCTTGTTGTGAGCGACTGTTTTCCCTCTAGGGCTGTATTCAAAGCCGAGAAGATGCTCCACCTGTAACTCGTCTGCAATTGTGATCTTCTCCAAGGGTTCGAGGGGTGCTCCGACTGTAACTCAATCTCGCGGGGATAATTATCCTTCACGACTTCCCCTCCCTCACTTGTTGCCCCCTTAACCGATGCAACAACCTTCCCTGCTTCCACTATCGTCACTCCTCCTATTTCCTCAACCTACTGGTCTGCTTTATCAGTCGGCTACCCTGCTTCCGTAAACCCCTATCTACCTTCCTATAATGTCGTAACACCCTTTTCTTCCCCACAACTACTGCAGACCCCCTCCAATATCAATCTGCTGCCGTAACTCCATCAATCTACCCCATCTTCTACTGTAACTCCTCCATCAACCCGCCAGCCTGTACTCTTACTACTATAGCCAAAACCCTCCTAACCTTTCCTGCTACCATCGCCCACCACCACCTATCCCAACCTTCTCACAACTGTTCACCGGCCATCCTGACAGGTCTTAGCTAGAGATTTGTGTTGTCGTGCTTTTGTTTTTCTTATTTTGAAGAGTCATCGTAGTAACCTACCTGTGGTTTGTGGAACACAGTTTGGTTCATTTAAAGGAAAGCAAGCTACCCTGCATTGACAGGAGCTTCAGGCACTAGATATAGGTATGCCTTTTATGTTAAGGCGCGCTTTCATCTTTTACTGAAGTACATTGGCGATCATTAACTCTCCATCACAGAAAAGCCAGTGAATACAATTCATGCTTTGGATCTATCAAATTTCCTCAGGTAAAATTATTCTGGTTGAGCGTGCATGCATTAAATGAAAACCCGATGGAAGGAAAAGAACACCTGCATATTGTGTTCAACAACTCATGCCACAAACATGATTTTTTTTTTGTCCATTGACATCCAAATCAGTAAAGATACACAGCACTCGATCAGTCCATTATGTGATCGGTGCATGCTATTGCAAGGTTTTATACAATCAGTAAACGCAAGTTAGGATTTATTTATGCCTGGCCTCCATGTTGACAAAAGCATGAAAAACCATTAGTAGTCAAGGATAGAAACATGGAAGAAATTATGAAACAGAAATTGCAATTATGAAATAAATTACTAGGTTCTAAATCTAACTTCAATTACTCCAAAAACTCTAATAACTATTTTTGCCACAAACTTTATCACAACGTGAAATGTCAGCCCCACAACCAAATAAAAACATGAAACCCACAAAACCCAAAAAAACAAAGAATAGTTCTTGACTTCCATGATGCAAGAACCTTAGGAACATTGCCTGAACAGCAATAGATTGTGAACAATAAAGAAGGTTTTATCACTCAGAGATTAAAATAAAAGATTTTAAGAAATAAACATCACTAGTTCAAGAAATACTAACCATAGACACCTCAAATAAATCTCATCCTATTTTTCTTCCTCCAACAAACAACCAACCAAGAATATGACCCATTTTCTTCTATAAATAAAACTTTAGAAGGAAAATAAAACCAGATCTCGTGTCAGAGATGAGTTGGATTGAAAAATTACTAGAGTTAAAAAAAAAATAGAGACCCAAATAGTGTTACTATAAAGAGAACTCCTCAATTGAAATGTTAACCTTATGTATGTGTGCGTGCGCTGTGTTTATTGACAGATAACTTCTAAAATAGGTTCATTGTTTTCCCAAAATATCTGAAAACTAAACAGTTTAAGCGAAACCGGCCAAAGGGGTTAATTACTGATTTCAGCAAAAAACAGTGGAAAAAATTGGGAAAACAGTGAATAACATGAAGATCAAGATAATGGCTAAACACCACCTGGGTGTCTGAGATACAGCTGCAAGGCAATGTTTGGATGGTCCAAGACTTCCCAAGAGAAAACACACACAAGTCTAAAAACCAAAATCTTGTTTTTTTACACAAAAAAACTCCTATCTATAAGCACTAAGACCAATCCAAATAAAAAAAAAATTTCCTGAACTATAGCATAATATGAACTATAGTTTGTCATCCAAATAAAAAAAAACACATAAAAACAGAAATAAAACATAAGAAACTGAACTATAGCATAATATGAACAACACTAGTACTAACGCTCCAACCTCATTTCCTGGGGTTGGAGAAGATTTGACTTGGGTCTCCAATTCCGACTCGGAGAAGTTGAAAATAATGGATTCGTTCTAATCCCCAGGTAGGTCAAGTTTGGTGATGCAAGCATCCGTTATCTTCTTTAGAGCAATCCCATCCTTATCAAGATTGATTTCTTGAATTGCATTCAATACCACAACAGAAGTTAAAGCCGAACTTATATGTGTTGAACCTTGAAGAATGCAAGCTAATGCAGCTTGGAATTTCTCAATTGGAAGATCAAACAGCCTTGACAATATTAGTAAAACCTCATCTTTTGAAAAAGTTGAAAGTATGAGGATCAAAATCGCAACATCCTTCATTCTAGTCTCATACAAACGCTTAGCAGCAGTAATTAGATCAACATCACTATTGATTCTTCTGTGCTAAATTGCAACACCATAATAATAAACTTTTTGTATCCATCAGGTGTATTGAAAATTATATGCTTTAGCTCATTTGATGCTGCTCCAACATTTCAAAAAGCATGGGAACATGCGGATGAATAAGTCTGCTTGATAGCCTTTCGAGCTCTTCCGTAAATATCAAAACTATGTTTGAAGAGACTTGTTTTCTTTGAAAGAAGTGCAAAAGACAAAGATGTTTTCTAAAGGGGTTGAGATGAGGACATTTATACAACATTATGTGAATAAGCACAGATGCCCCTTGTTGTTTGATTTCAAAAGCCCCGACTTTAGAATTTTCAATTTTTTGCCAACTAGAACTGACACATTGAAACTTCACCTCTAGAACTTGATGATCGAGAATAAATAACAACATTTTTATGGAAAATCTCTCAATACTTGCCTAGGAATTTTGGAGAATATAGAGCTTATTTACCAACAGTCGAATAGCTTTTGTTCTAACACAATTCATAACAATCTTCAAGCAAGCTAGACAATTAGAAGGAAGACTCAAAATTAGACTCCATAAAGCGCCAAGACTCTGAGTGGCTCGATCACCATCAAATACATCTTTCTTAAGGTGATCATAAACACTTGAGTAACAAACATTCTCCAACAATCTCAATGGAGAGTCTGAGAAAAATGGAGTTTCTCCAAGAAGTCTACTAAAGGACTTATCTAAAGCTGAAAATGAATCAAGAAGGTCTTTTGCAAAAGAAAGGAGAAATCTCTTATAATTACTAACAACAAAGTTGGGATTTTCATTTGATTCATATGACATAATAGCATGTGTGTGGTATAGCGCAAGCATTATGAGTTCATGAACCTTTTGACCATTCCAATATGAAATAATGACTTTGCAACAGTGAATCCATATCACCATCAACATCACTCTTTCCTACAAAATGTTCAGACGCCCGACAACATAAAAATGCTTCCTGAATAATTTCTACAAGTACTAGAACCTTATCAAACATTATTGTCCACAAATAAGCGGAAGGATCACAAGAGGATCTTCGCCTATGTTGCTCTATTTACCACAAATAATGCAAGCCAAGAATAGGAGCCATCAGCATCTTCCATATCTAGAAAAGTACCATCAAGAGAAGTAGATTGTTGAACAAGTAGACTAATCACACCAAAAAGTTGTTGAAGAGGCTGTATTTGCCCATGAAATCCCAAGATTTCTTCATTTGTCAAAGTATGCGGCAAAGATGCTGAAGACAATTTCCCCTTTGGGAACACTAACTAGACACCAAACACTAACAAATTCAGTTATATGTGCATCCAACAACCCAATAACATCGTTTGTAATTCTAATAGGTAGCATATATTTCTTTTCTTCATGATTCACAATATAAAATGAACTCAGATCAATCATAACATCTCCACTTAATTTATTCAAAGCAATAGGAACTCTATTGTTAAAAGAATAGGAGTCATCATTTATCAAATTGATCATTCGACAAAAATTCAGACTGCTTAGAGGTTAAAAAAGCATATACTTCACTAGTGATAGAAAAAGCCCTTCCAAATTCAATGTTGTTCGCAATGAACATCACCAGATAGTGCAACCAGACATCATCGCATGAACTTTAAACTCTAGGAACTCCAACAAATTTCTCATCGCATGATCATATGCAGGTATTCACGATGATTCCGAGATTGGGCCGTCAAATCAATCAAAACTTGAGGATTCTTAATGAAATGGGTTCTCATCTTCTTCAAGAATTTTGTTTTCTTGATCCACCTCATGTTCTTCTAATTTCGTTGTTCAAGAACAACCATCCTTTCTTGAAGAAAACGGATCCTGCATTGCAAACCTTCCATAACTTCATTAAAATGAGCAATAGTTCTTTGAATAAGCATATTGGATCAGTTGATGAGCCTTTCACTCTGGTGTATTTTTTATTCTTGTGTCAAAAAGTGGAACTCTTACACGATATTCCCTCAAGATTTCCATATGTCCTCATATTTGAATAAATTTCTCTTAGACTTCCTAATTTAGATGATTTTCTAGCTTCTTGGTATGGTTTCCCACTCAGATTTCATAGACATCCATATGGGAACTGATACCATAATTAACACAGATTCGATAAGGCGAAAGCAAAATTTCATTCATCAAACAACAACGGATTACAAAAAGGACACAAAACAACGTAGAAAATCAGCAAAATATAATATCCGACTAGGGCTGAAAAGGATAATACATGGATGGTGGTAAGTTAATAAGTGGGATTGGTAGCAGCAGTAGAAAGGTGTAGAGGTGAGGTTCAGTGGTGGCTGAATGGTGATACGGGGGATGGGGTAGAAGAAAGGGTGGGCCAAGGAGGAAGAGGTCCAGCAACATGAGCTGGATAGGGAGACCGACCGCTGGGAAGCGGGATAAGGGGGTGGCAGCACAGCAGATGGGTAGCGGTAGAGCATGCAGCAGCTGCAGCCTGAAAATAGGGATTCAGCAGTTGGAAAAGAGAAGGGAAGGGCCTCAGCTGGATGGCGGCAAGTACGAAATGAACAGATGCACGTGATTAAGTTGAGATAATCACTACCTCGGAGCAAGGTACAGCCAGAGCACCGCCCATCCCCGAATACAGGCCTAGCTAGGGAAAAATGCTGCGAGAAATCTAAAATAAGAATGGACAAAAAGTAAACCCTAAGCAAGCAAGCATCATATATATAATAGTAGCTAGAATAGGAAGGGAAGACCCCTCCTCTTTGGGTGGCTAAGCAGCCTGGACTGGCCGGCTGGTCCTAGTCTTCTTGGCTGAACTGGTCGGTTCAGCCCTTCCACCGGAGGTAGGGCCTGCGGCAGGTAAGCCCTGCGTCAAGAACAATGAAGCACTTGACTGGAAATGATTATGGGTGCTCAAAACAGAAAAGGTAACCCCTCAAAGAAAGGTCTGGCTGCTGGAAACTGCAGTCAATCCCATGAATTGAGAACCCCTCTTGATCCTAGCTGTAGTGGAAGGATATCAGCACCTGAAGCTAAAAGCTAGGAGAACTAGGAAACCAATCTTGGCTAGGTTTAGGACCCCACAATGGCTTCTTTTTCAAAAGGCAAGGCAGAAAAAAACCGAGCTTTCTGGAACCACAAAGGCTGGAAATCAAAAAACCAGGGACTTAACCTCGGAAACCGGAAAGCAGCAATCTGAAACCGTGCGCGCAGAATAGAGCAAGAATGCCAACAGCCTTGGCAAAAAGCTGTTCCACTGAAAAGAGAAACAAGAAAAAAACAAGAAGAACCCTGGACAGAATTCAGATATGGAGAAATTGACTTTATATGGAAGGAAAGAAGAGAAAATGCCCAAGAACTGAGCTTTGATACGAAGATGATACTGGCCAAAGGTAGTAATTACTAATTTCAACAAGAATAGAGGAAAGAACTAGGAATAACAGTGAATAACAAGAAGATCAAGAAAATGACTAAACACCACCAAGGTGCCAATCCAGGATACAACTGCAAGGCATGGTTTGGATGGACAGAAACTTCACAAGAGAAAACAGACATAAGTCTAAAAATCGAAAATCTGCCCCAACTTATAAGCACTAGAACCCCCTTTATCATAAGTTTGTCATCAAAATAAAAAAACACAAAAACAAAAATAAAACATAAAAATTGAACTATAGCATAATGTGGATAACACGAGTACTGACATTCCCGCGTCATTAAGCTTGCACAATTTTGAAACGAAAGTCAAGTTCTATCATCAATGAAAGCATTATCATCTATAAAATAACAAAAATATAATTTCTCCTCACATCCTACAGCATTAATGTTCATCAAGAAATGACACGGAAGAGGGGGGCGCCATAACTCCCGAGCGAGAGTTACACGAACAAAAAGCCACAACCGCTAATGTCGTGAACCGAACTCGATCCAAGTGGGATCCCTGTTGAGGAGTCGGTCGATACTCTTGAGCCGATCCTAGTTATCCCATTATTATAGATTTATTTTTGTGAGTTTAGAGTAATTTTTTTGTGAGTTTTGTTTAGGGCAGCCGCCGGTGTCTGTTTCTTCCTTCGAGGAATGTATCTGAGGGTTTGGATGGTGCTCTGTCAATATGTCTCTCACGAGGTGGTGATTATCTTCTCCATCTCCTTCTACATCCTCCCCATGTCGCTCCCAAGAGCCCTCCATTGCCACAGCCTAAGGTGGTGATTATCTGCACAACAACTTTTCCAATTCCAGACACCTGCCCTCATTGCTCCCACTACAAACAACCATCTTCTTGCTTTCTTGTAGTCCCTGACATCAGCCAAAGATCCGAATAGCCATTCCCGGCTATTTCCTTGCTGCTCCAGCCATCCAGACCCCTTTTTCCTACAGTCATGCGGTTGTTCCAGCCACTACTACCATCCCCTTGGCATCCGTAATGTTGTCCCAGCTTGTCCGAGCCACTATTCCTTCCCTTCCCATGTGTTGCAGTCTAAAGAACCTGTGCCCTGCCCCTTCCCACTTGCAGCCATCTTCCAAGACAGTTTTTCCATGTTGTTACCTTTTGCATGCTTGTAGTCTGGAACCTGGGGAACCACTACCTCGTTTTCTGCTGACCGACCATATCGTTCACCACCACGAGATCCACCCTAATTTGAGTTGGATTGTTGAGTCTGCTGTTATTTTCCTTTCAAGTGTGTCATTTGTAATCATCTATTGTCTTTTAGTAATATTCATTTTTCCTAATGCGACTTGTGTTAACTCCGATATCATTTGGTATTAGAGCTAATCCAACCCTATATCGGTTTCTAACATCCGCCATACACAAACTTATCTCAACCCCCTCCCCCAAAAAATTTTTCTCCTCCTTTTCCATCAAACCAACATCTTACATCACCCCTACCTACACCCCAAACCCTAACCACGCCACCGTCAAGATAAGTGTCAGATGTCAATCAGAAGATTACCATGGAATAGATACAGCGGCAATTACGCTGAGTGCTACAACGACTCGATCAAAAAATAAAAAGGAGATCATTTCATCCGTACTCTATTCGATTACAGAGATGAAGTATCTGTCAAAGGGTACAAAATGAATTGTCTGTTAAAGGATACAAGAGGTGAAGTGTCTGTTAGAAAATACAGAGGTGAAATGTCTGTTAGAAATTTCAAAGATGAAAAACCCCTACCCCGAAGAATTGACCTGAAATATCTAATCCGCCAGTATTTTGATGTAACAACGTATTTGCCACATTTTGACGATCACTTAGATTTGAACAAGTTCATCGAGTGCCTTCCTGCTGTAGAACTTTTCTTTGTGTATCAAGATATCACACCGGATGAAACAGTAAAACTAGCACCATAAAGTTAAAGAAGAGTGTATTTTTTGGTGGAGAAATATGAAACACATACGCCAACATGAGAGAAAATATAAGATCACAGCTTAGTCCCAAATGAAACGGGAGATGCAAAACCGGTATCTACCAGTTCATTATGGATGGGATGTGCATGCCCTAGCTTCAAAAGTGGAGAGAAAACACTATTGAATGACCATTACATCTTACAAACTGAGTTCAACCTCAGGATCTTACAACAAAAGTACACTAAGGCGAACATCCAAGCCGGCCCCGACTGAGGAGGCACAACCAATATGCATTCCCAAATCTCTCAAGCATAAATTGTTTCAAGTGTCATGGATTTAGGCATACCGAATCAGATTGCACAACTAGGAGATGATCTCTTCTATAGATCAGGGAGAAATTGAAGAAATAAATAGTGATCCATGAGATGATGAAACTTGCATAGAGGATTCTCAGCTTCCGGCTGACAAGGAAGAGGAACCATCGATTCCAATTGAACTCTGGAAAGAGATTCAAGCCGAGTTGAAAGTAGCTATTCTAGAAGTTAGTAAGTTTGAGGTAATGAAGGTTCAAGCAGAGTGTGAGGTTGTGGTTACTCGAGCTGCCTTTTTGTAGGTATTGATAGGAGCATCAATAGAACTGACATTGGATGCCCAAAATGACTACGAGTTTGAGGAGCAATTACCAGATACATGGCAACATTAGGTAAGAGAATTGCAAAATATTCGAACATATAACATACTTCCTGAGTTGACCCTACCAAGGAAAGTAACTTGTTAGAGATGAGAAGATTTTGAGTCAGTTCTGAAAGACAATAGAGAGTCATTTTAATATGGGTATTAAAATCAATTCAGTGTGAACCCCTAAGAGAGGATCAAACAGGATGAATGAACCATAGATTTCGAAACTACACTAGGAGTTTGGTGGAAAAAAATTCTAAAATGGGATCCAGGGTCTACCAGAGAAGGAGATATCTCTCTTGAGTGATTGCTAGTGAGAGTTACCTAACATACCATAGATTTCGTCCCAGAGTTGAATCTTTCTTACACACTTATTTACCAGATACACACAGACGAGTCTGAGTGGAAGAAGCTAATAACATATTTAATGCCTTGAGACTTAGTTCGTAAGGATTCCTATCCACATGCATTTACAGCACAAAATGTGCCAAAAGAGCACAAATACTTAGTTTAGCAAGATATGCTTTAGAATGACACCGCCTACAATATTGATTTACAAGGGGATTACAATATCTCTGCTGCCTCCAACATGACAAACTTAACTCTATACTACGAGGATACAGAAGCTTCGACGAATGAGGTCAAAGCCCCCCCCCCCCCC
>JXCR01045203.1:53413-114822 GCA_002079205.1 Phalaenopsis hybrid cultivar | reverse complement strand
CCCCCCCCAACACCGAAAGACTAACACATGAGCAGAAGGCACGGTAGCTCCAGAGCGGAAGTTACGAAAAAAAAAGCTATGACTGATAATGCCCTGGAACAAACCCGGACCAAGTGGGATCCCTTTTAAGGGATCGACCGACGATCTTGGGCAACTCATAGTTCTCCTATTATTATTTATTTGTTTTGGTAGAAGTCTAGAGCTAATATTTTCATGAATTTGTTTAAGTCAACCATCGGCGTCCGTCCTTCGAGGGCTATATCCGAAGGTTTGGGCAGTCTTTTGGATAATATCTCCCTCTCGATGTGGCGAATATTTTCCTATCCCCTTCCACACCCTCCCGACGTCGCTTCCGATCGGCCTCCATTGCTATAACCGCCACCGAACAATCGTCGTTTGTGTTTCACTACAGTTTTTCCAATTCCAGACATCCATCCTCGCTGCCGTCACCCCAAACAGCCATCCTCCTGCAATCCTGCAGTCATCCCTTGTCACTACCACCGTCATTTCCGCTTGCTGCTAATGACCTGAATAGTCATTCCCAGCCGTTTTCCTGTTGTTCCAACCATTCAGACCCCTTTTCCCTGCAGCCCTACAGCTGTTCCAACCACCACTACTGTCCCCTCCGCAACCTTACCATTGTCCCTGTCCGTTCCAATCACCGTTCCTTCCCTTCCCAAGTGCTGCCGCCTAAAAAACCAACACCCTACCCCTTTCAACTTGTTGTCATCATCCCGGACAGCTATCCCACATTGTTATCTGTTACATGCTTGTTTTCCAGAACCCGAGGAACCGCTAACTTGTTGTTTTCTGTTGGCCAACCATCTCGTCCACCACCCACCACCACCCCGACATCCAACGTAATTTGAGTTGGATTGTTGAGTCGGTTATTATTTTCCTTTCAAATGTGTTAGTTGTAATCACCTATTGTTTTTCAGTAATAATATTCACTTTTCCTATTATTGTTTGGCTTAACTTCGGTATCAGGAAAGCTTGCAAAAAATGAGATTTAATCAATTGCTAGGTTACCTACAAAGTGATTAAAAAAAATAATGGGTAAAAATCACAAAATCAACAATTTAGGTTTAAGGCAGCAAACATCCAATTTAATCCAAAACCTAGCATTTGCCAGAAATCACATGCCATGAAAACAAACTTTTTTCATAAAGTATTAAGTTTTTCCATTTGTTCGCACAATGAAAAAACCAAGCATTTTCATTGGAGCACACCAGCATGTTCTCTAGAAATATTTTCCAATGCTCTTTAACTGATTCTAGTTTGGTGTAAGATGAGGCATTGTCTCATGTTCTTTGCTTTCATTAAAAAAAAAAAAAGAAATTGTCATACCAAAGACATAGGAAACAACCTGCACAACAAGCTTTGATCTGTGGTCAAAACAAAGATACACATTAAAACGGATTTGCTTATGTTTTAATTTTAAAACTAATTTCAAACTACAAATTTTGATCTTATAATCTCTCAAAAATGCATAACTACGAATCACCTAAATTTCTGCTGTTTGAGCTATTATTATTGATGTGCTCGTTTTCTTTTATGAACAAGTTCAAAACAATTGTCTCTCACAAGTACCACACTTTTTTATTGGCTAGCATTATACAAAAAATGAGGCCCAAATCTAAAACGNTGAGCTATTATTATTGATGTGCTCGTTTTCTTTTATGAACAAGTTCAAAACAATTGTCTCTCACAAGTACCATGCTTTTTTATTGGCTAGCATTATAAAAAAAATGAGGCCCAAATCTAAAACACAATATTATATAGATTCAATAACGACAACTTTACTTTCTGTAAATGAGATGAAAAAGTCTTTTTTAATTCATCATAATTATTAAATTAGAAAGAATTTTTTTTCTTGAAAAGATAATTACAAAGCATTTTGCAAGAAGAAAAACCTCAAGAGATACAAATCTCAGATTCAAAAATCTCGGTGTAATATCATCAGCAAACTCTGGATGTCTTTCCTTCCACTCCTCCAAAAGGTAACTGTCCGCCGAACAAAGACACAATAAAAAAAATTAATAATAATAAATAAACAAAGATGCATGGGAGAAAAATAAATTAAGTTAGCCTACATGGATGCCTATCATAATTACATGATGAACGCAGCATATCACCTTTCTTTCTTGAACAATTGTTTGCATAAGTGTGGACAATATGATAATTAATTATCAGCATCACGATTAGACATACCCCACAACTATTTGGGATTGGTTTTAAAAATCCCGATTTTCCAATTGTCCCTATTAATTATGGAAAAAGGTGCTAAATCTATTTTACATAATTTGCATCCAAGTTAACTTTAGCCTAATCTTTTTCTTCAAAATACATGTACAATAATCTCATCCACCAAATTTATAAGTTCATATTTTACAATACATTAAACACCAAACTGCTTAAGTCTATTTTGCACAGTTATATAGAAAAGATGCCACGTCCACTATCCCTCTGACATAATTATTTCTCAATTTATAATTCATAATCTTTCAAAGAAATCATCTTTAACAGTCTCATTATTGTGACATGACTTATCAAGCAAATAGGGTTTATAGATAATTTGAAAAAAAAACCCAAAAAATCGAACAAAGCTGAGCCATAACAATAAAATTAACATGTTATGATTTAGGTGTTGAATCATTAGATTTTTTTCACACATTCAATGATTAGACATCAGTGTCAAAATGTTTGTATCAGGAATATTGCTGTAAGGGTTAAAACTTTAAAGTGCATGTGAAGCACGGGTTAAAGGTGTGTTAGGTTTACATTTAAAGCACAGAGAATTGTTAAAGGTACCTTTGGATGAGATCTTTAAGACCACTATGACTTCCTTTAATGGAATCCATATGCAAAATGCAAGGAACCTTCGGAGAGTTCTTTAGATCATTATCTGGAAAAGCATAATCATAAAAGAACATAATTAACAAATGAAACAATTGGATTACAATTTTACAAGATAATCCTTACCTACAAAAGTGATTATTTCACCAGGATGGCAAATAACAAGTAAACTCCAGTGAAGACTGTCATTTTCATCATAAACTCTCACTAAAAAAAAATTCATAGGCAAACAAAATCATAATGCATGCTTAATTAACGCCATACTTGAAGTTAACTGGAATAAATATGTAATCCTTTTCAAATATATTGAATTTGCGTGTCCATTTCCGAACCCGTTGAAATGCTGCCCTCCCATGTGAAATACTTCCTGGATCTTTGTCAAGATCAGCTAGCTTACGAAAGAAGAAACTGTTGAAAAAGTGGAACCTTCTCTTCTCATTAGGCTGAACCTTTTTCTGTAGGTACCTGTAAGAGAACATTATCAACGAGTGAAGCTAATAAGGCGCCTGACATATAATTCACAACAGAGCGAATATACAGAAAAATATTCTGAACTGAGAAAAAAATCAAATTCCAAATTTATTATTCCATCATAATGGCTTGCTTTCTTAGCAAAACAATCCAATTTCAAAAAAATTATTCCATCTAGACCGGTCAGACCTAGCCTGTCCGGCCAAGCTAGTCAGCCCAGCCTAGAGGGGCAGAAGCCCTGGGAGCTGTTGAGAGTGATTACAGCTCTAACACGTACAAGAGGGGAATTAAGGGGGGTTTTGAGGGAAAAAGTTTGATTGGATCTTGGGGAGTATTTATTAGAACTAATTAGTAAGGGTTAGCTTTATATTTTGATTGGCTGAAGTTTTTCTTTTGACTATGCGTTCCTAGCAGTATTTAGGGTTTGCAGAAAGACGATCCACCCTTAATTTGTAGATCAACCCTTGCATCTTGTTTGTTTGCATGCTTTAATAGCCCTATCTTGGGTTTTAACGCATATCTATTGCAAATTACTCATTGATTTTTGGCTTTGGCTCGTATCAAATTAGTATCAAAACAGGATCTTGGAGAGATGACAGCAAAAAAAGTGGATGCGTTGGAAGAAAAATTGAAAGTAGAAGTAGGGCAAATCACTTCTGGGGTGGAGGAAATATTCTTCACCAAATAAGGAATGTTTGCTTCATGGATGATAGGTTTTCTTCAATGGAAAAATGATTCGAGGGCTTGGTGGAAATGATAAGCTTTATTGAACTGCAATACAAAACCCCACCAACGGCTCAATTTGTATAACCTAGCCAAGAGTTGACCAGAGGATCCTTTGCCAAATCAAAAGAGGAGATCGAACGAGAATAAAATAGAAGGAAGACATCCACTACAAAAGCTTCCACTGAGGACTCTGACAGAAGTGGATTAGAGATTTCTGATGAAGGGGGTGGGGCCAAAATTTAGAGGTGATATGCAAAGGGTCCGAAGGAGCACAAGAAGAAATGAAAGAAACCGAAATAGGATATGACTATGATCGAAAGAGAAAGTTTCACTCTAGATACATGGGGGAACACCAAAATGAGAGAAAGTTGAGGTGATGATGTTAGGGTTAGAAAGTTGAAGATATCGATCTTAAAGAGGGAAGGCACACATGGGTATGTGTATCGGGTGGAGTGATACTTCGTGGTGAATGACCTAAATGGGGAGGAAACTCACGATGGTGGGGTTATGTTTGGAGAGAAAAACCCTAACATAGTTTCAGCGAAGGAAGGCGAGATATCTAATCTGTTCATTGGACAAATTTAAAGATTGTTTGTTGGAACATTTCCAAGCCATTCGGGATGCCTCGAATCTGGAGGAGACTGTCATTGAGTATAAGGAGAGATTCATGCTATTGTTAGGACGATTGAAAGGAATCTCTGAAGCAAGACTGAAGATGAATTTCATGAAAGGCCTAAAGCCCAATATATGGATAGTACTGCTACCATCAAGACCGTGGGTATTCAGGAAGAAGATGGAGCTTGTCTAAATGGTGGTAGGCAAAAAATAGATACAAATACAAGCAAAAGCAACAATACTAGAGAATTCCACAATAGTAACATAACGATTGTGACACCGAAGACCAAGACAGTGTTATTTCAGGAGGAATTGAAAAGGAACATGGTTGCCTGCCCCGGAATCAATTTCAAGCGCCTCATAAATCAAAAGTTGCAAGACAAAAGAGAAAAATGATTATTTCTCCAATATAATGAGAAGTATGTTCAAAGCCATATGTGCAAGGAGCGCACACTCCAATCCTTTCAATTTATGAGGGGAGTGAGGAAGAAACAGTGGAGGAGTAATTGCACTTGGATGTAGCGAAGGTATCCCTCAACTTAGTGGTGGGTTTTACTCTAAATCACACCATAAATGTGAGGAAACAAATCGGAGAGAAGTCAATAGTATTGCCACTCACAATTTCATCTCCAATCGGGTTGTGGACCAACTAGGGAATATGGAAAGCTTTGCGGTCATGATGAGAAAAAGTAAGTTATTGAAAAGTCAAAATTCATAGGGGATTAATATTGATACTACAGAGCATACAGGTGGCGGATGACTTTCTTCGTTGGGCCTTGGGAAGTATTGATGTGATTTTGAGGATGAAGTGACTACAGACAACTGGAGAGATGAGGTTCGATTGGAAATCCTTGACTATGGAGATTCGGGTGAAAGGGAGGAAGGTAGTGCTAGTCCTATGCAGAGCCCCGATCTTACTCAAAATCATGGTCAAGATGATACGGGGAGCTGGAGGCTATTTGGTAAAGTTGTGAAGTATATAGAAGAATTGGGCACCCGAGCCAGTAGAAGTCCTTGAAAGTGTTCAATAACATCTACAGCAGCTTTTTGACTTCTTTCAACAGACTAGCAGATTGCCACCACCGAGGCAGCACGAGCATGCCATTACATTGAAAGGAGTTCATCCTATCAATATTAGATCATATCGATATCTTCAGATTTAGAAGAATGACATGAAAAAGTCGATTTGAGAGATGTTCGAAGCATTGATTATCAAAGCCAATGTGAGCCCATATTCCAGTCAAATTTTCTTGAAAAAGAAAAAAAGATGATAGTTGGACATTCTGTGTGGACTACAGGGCCTTGAATATAGAAATTGCACTGTACAAGTTTCCAATTTCAGTGATTGATGAGCTGTAAACTTTATGGAGAAGATTGAACTGAAGTCGGAATGCCATAAAATCAGAATGAATCGAGCTGATGTGCACAAGACGACGTTTACGACTCATGAAGAAATTACGAGTTTTTGATGATCGCGTTTGGCATTACCAACGCTCTTGCCACTTTTCAATCTCTGATGAATAGGATTTTTCAATTGTACCTTTGAAAACTCATCTTGGTACTTTTCGATGATATCTTGATCTATAATCATACAAAAGCAGAGCATATTACACACATGAGGATAGTCTTAGAGACGTTGAGAGAGCATTGGTTGTATGCCAACTTAAAGAAATGTGAATCACATATGAAGTACATAGTGAATGTGATGACTAAGGCAGGGGCAGCAACGGATCAGTCCAAGATCGAGGCTACATAAGAGCATGAAAGAGTTAAGAGCGTTCCTAGGCCTCACCAAGTACTGCAGAAAATTCTTGAGAGGGTATAGCATGATAGAATGACTGCTGACGGAACAACTAAAGAAAGACAGTTTCAAGTGGAGAGAGGCAACAACATAGGCCTTCAAATATATTGAGAGAGACACGACAAGTGTTTTGCTATTTGCACTTCCGAACTTCAGTAGACCATTTGTGATAGAGACAGATGTGTCATGGTATGGATTGAGAGTTATACTCATGCAAGGCCAACAACTTATTGCATATTTCAGCTAGGTGCTCACAGCCAAAGCGAGACTCAAGGCTATGTATGAGCGGCGTTGATAGCTATTGTCCCAACCATCAAGAAGTGGTGGCTCAATCTATTGGGGCAACATATTATAGTCAGAGCAGATCATAAGAGCTTACAGTATTTGTTGGAGCAGAGAATGTGACAGGAGAATCAGAAGTGGCTATCCAAGTTACTTGGATATGATTTTGAAATTCAGTACCGACCAATATTGAAAAATAAAGCTGCTGATTTACTATTGAGAAAGGTGGAGCCTTAACTGACAGCTATCAGCACCCATAGTCCTAGATTAGAAAGCCCCGAGATAAGAGAGCAAGCAGGATGAACGGTTGAGGAAGATGAGGGCAGAATTGCTACAAGATCCGAACAATCATCCTGGATACAGACTACGGAGACAATAGCTACTCTACCAAGAATGACTTGTGTTACAAAAGGCTTCAGGGAACATCTCCAAACTACTGCAAGAGTTTCGCAGCAGCGCAATTTGGGGCACTCAGGGGTACAAAAGACATACAATAGACCATCGACAGAACCATATTGGGTGAGGATACGCGGAGAAGTAGAAGACAGTAGAAAGGCGCAATGTGTGACAATGACATAAGTATTTGATTATGGCGCCAAAAGAGTGACTGCAACCCCTAACATTACCTGAGAAAGTTTGGGAGCAAGTGACAATGAATTTTATAGAGAAATTGTCACGATCGAAAGGGTTTACAATGAAATTGGTGGAAGTGGATTGTCTGAGCAAGCATGCACACTTTTCCATTACGACACCCTTACACTGTCGTCTCTGTCGCCACGGTATTTATCCACGAAGTGGTTTATTTACATGATATTCAGAAATCTATTGTATCAGAAAAGGACAAGATGTTCCTCAACCACTTCTGGAAGGAATTGTTCAGGTTAAATGGAAAATCCTAAAGAATAGCACAACATATCATCCTCCGACAGATGATCAAACGGAGATGGTCAACAGAAGTGTGGAGACATACCTGCGATATTTTGTATTACATAAGCCAAAGCATTGGGCCAAGTGGATTGCTTGGGCTCAGTATTGGTATACTACTTCGTACCATACTACGACACAAACCACTCCTACAAGGATTCTGTATGGGCGGGATCTACCTCACCTAATACACTATGGGCATAGCATTACACCGATATCAAATATAGACCAGTATTTGAAAAGAGAGACAAGATATTAATGGAGCTCAAGAGACATTTACTGAGGACTCAGAAGATCATGAAGAGGAAGGCAGGTGGACATAGGAGACAGGTACAATTCAAGCCCTAAGGATTTATTTGAAGCTGAAACCGTATCAACAAAAGAAAATGACTTGGAGGAGCGTGAAACTTTCTCCACGTTATTTTGGCCCCAATAAGATTACAAAACTTATTGGGGTAGTGGACTATCGTTTGAGATTACCACCACCATCTTCATTGCATCAAATCTTGCATGTATCAAAGTTGAGGCATGCTATCAAAAATTATACACCATTGTCTTCACTACCTCTGATACTAAAAGAGTGATTATGAAACCTCTAGAGGTAGGAGTGCGTCGAGGACCGACTAGAGCGGAGGTCCTAATAAAGTGTAAAAGTCCATCAATGTACAAAACAACGTGAGAGCCTTAGGAAGTGATCCAAAAGTAATTTTCATCATACCATCATGAGAATAAGGTGCTTCTTTGGGAGGGGATTATTGATACGCCCGCCATTACAGAGGAGCCGATCAAGAGAAGGCTGGTCTGGACAGGCCAAACCCAACTAGACCACCAGCCTGACCAAGCCAGCCGACCCAGCATAGAGGGTGGAAGCCCTATAAGCAGATGAGGATGATTCTAGTTTCCATGTGGGACCCATGCAGTCATTAATCACGTACAAGAGGGGAATTAAGGGTGGTTTGTGCGGAAGTTTGAATGGATCTTGAGTATTCATTAGGGCAAATTAACAAGGGTTTGCATTATGCTTTGATAAAATGCAATTATTCTTCTCTCTCTATTCCTAGAACAGTCTAGGGTTTGTTGAGAGACGATCTACCTCTCGAATTGTAAAACATTCTAGCATCTTGTTTGTTTGCTTTGATTTTAATCAAATTAGCTCAATCTTGAGTTTTTTCACTTATCTAATGCAAGTTCCTTGTTGATATTAGCTCATGTTCGTATTAGAAACCTTGCTGCTTTGGACAAATGAAAGCGGACTTTAACAATTAACTGTGACAAAAGGTAATTGTGTATCAATTTTTGGGCACTTGGTTCAGCCCTGGGTTGGATGTACATCAGGGCTATATTGATATTAGTCTTGTAATAAACCTAATATTTGTAACAATAATACAATCCTTACTCTGTGTCCAACTTATTTACTAACAAGAGATTTAAATCATTTAGCCATTCAACAACAAATCCATATGCTTCAAAGTAATTCAAATGGGTGGTGAAAATTAGTCCCACTTGCCCTCCCAAACTCTAGCCACAAAATAAGACAACCAAAAGAATAATAGAAGCAAAAATATTAGGTCAATATCTTGCTTGCTTGAGCGAACATCCTATCTAACAAACGCAACTTTTTCATCAGACCATTTCTCTAAATTCCACTTCTAGTAATGAGAAGTGTGAATTACAGAAATGGATCAATTTTAACGTTTGGAAAATGAAGGAAAAAAGAGGAAACTTCAAAATAGAAGGCACATAACAGTTCGCATCTTCCTGACACAATTTTTTATAAGTTACTTGATACTAGGAATGATCAATCACCTCACTTCCAAACTCACATGACACACACACGCCTCACTTTCATATTCTACATATGCTACAGGTGTAAAAAATTAACCTAACATGAAAACTTGACAAAAACCTTAAAAATCTAAGTTAAGATTGGCCCAAATAAAGTGTGTCAGGATCGAGTCTCAAAAATTAATGCAGGTAAGTTTTCAAGTCAAAGTTCGATGCACAACATGTAGATCGACGAAGCTGCAGAATGTCTTGCTTTTTTGAGCAAATATCCTATCTAACAAACACAACTTTTTCATTAGAAGTCTTCTCTAAATTTCACTTTTAGCAGTGAGAAGTGTGAATTACAGAAATGGATCAATTCTAATGTTTGGAAATTGATGAAAATAAGAGGGTACTTCAAAGTAGGAGGTACATAGCAGTCCGCATCTTCCCAACACATTTTATTATAAGTTACTTGACACTGGGATGATCAATCACCTCACTTCCAAACTCACATGACAAACACACGCCTCACTTCCATATTCTACATATGCTACAAGTGTAAAAAATTAACCTGACATCACAACTTGACAAAAACCCCGAAAAACCTAAGTTAAGATTGGCCCAAAGATATTTTGGGTCAGAATCGAGTCTCAAAAATTAATGCAGGTAAGCTTTCAGGTCAAAATCTGATGCATAGCATGTAGATCGACGAAGCCGCTGAAGTTCGATCATAAGCATTGAAACTTCAGAAAAGAAACATAAAAATTTCATCATCATGAACATCAAAGAAAACTTAAAGTCCAGAAAAACACAGACTCTAGGCTAATAAATTAAAAAACCAGATGATAATTTTTTTCTAAGTTAATTAAATTTTATTTGTTTCAATGACCTGATGTTCATCAAACTTCATTTATTTTGTAAAAAGCATTTATTCTTTCGATGAAGAAAATAGAATGCCAATAAATACTGAGCTTAAATTCTAACTTATGTGAGGCCGAGAATGGTAGAAAGATGGAGTTAGATATCATACATAATTGGGGAGGCAATCAATACAGATTTCGTGAACGTCTATAATGGTTTGTGACATTTCTGCAAACTAATTTTGATTATTGTTCCAAAAAATACAATTTATAATAGTGAAAGAATTCTAAAACAATATTGAAGTGCGCTAACAAACAACATTATTGAAGCTTTCATGTGTATCAAAGATTTATCGTATGGGGTTCAATCAATGAAGCATATTCTTAAGTTATTTATTATTATTAAGTCAAATTGTTTCATATGAAGTATTCACATGTTCCAAATTTACTTTGAACTTATTTGTTTTTGTATAGTTAATGGATTGTAAGCGTGGGAGCATGAGAAATGGTATGAAGAATACTGTTAATCAGAATGAGAGGGATGATAATGTTGGTTCACACCCTGCTACCTACGCAGGAGTCGCACGAACAAAGAAGCGACCGACTGTTGTTGCTCGACTGAATGGTCCAACTTTTCTCCTTGTTGAGGAGCCGACCAGTTCTTGTGGACTACTCCTAGTTATCCTATTATTAGATAGTTGCTTTCTTAGGAGCTAGAATTAGTTTTTTTGTGTGTTTTGTATTGGGATAGCCACCGAAGTCTCATATTTCCTTCGAGGGTTGTATCCTAGGATTCTAGATGACGCTTCAGTTGTATCTTGGTCTCCAGGTGGCGATCATTTTCCTTATCACCTTCCAAATCCTTCTCACATCGCTCACGGCCGCCCCTTCCCAACTGGAACTGCCTGAAACAGCTGTTCTGGATGTTTCTTCATGCATTATTCTATCTTCCAACCGCCACCATTAGTTGGTCTGCATGATGCCACCATGTAGGACAACAACTTGTTGTCCCTGCCTTTTCCGGCCTTCCCAGCCACCACATCCCCTTTCAAAACCTGCGTTTGATCCCTTCCAACTTGCTTCCATTTTCCAAAACATGTGCCCTACCCCTTTCCACTTGCTGCCATTATCTAAAACCTCCACCATCCCATTCTACCTTCCGGCTAGCTCCCAAAACTGGATGCCCCTTGTTGATTGCTGCCCCTGCCGGTCGCATTACTGTTGTTGTCACTCAGGACAGCCCTAGTGCATTGATTCCCGCTACTTTCATGCAGCTTTGACCATCGGAAGCCATTGCCTCTCGGTTTGCTGCTTGCCAATCACCTCGTCCATCACCCTTCCCTCCAAACCATCGCCAACCACCATCACTAACACAAGTCCAACTCTAGTCGAGTTTGTGTTGTCATTTGTTTTACTTTCTGATTTATAGTGTCTTTAGTTGTAAATGCCTATTGGAATTCAGTTATAATATTTGCTTTTTTATTGTTGTTTGGTTAACTAGAATATCAAATATTTTATAACTATATGTAGAATTGTGATAGATGATGATTACATTTTCTTGAACTTAATTAAGGAAAATACTATACTTAACAACTTGTAATGATTATTTGCTAAGAGATAGGGTGCGTTTGGGACAGCTTATTTAGAGCAGTGGTGTTTTTAAAACGCCATCACCTGTTTAGAAAAAGCAGTCAGCCAACTTTTGCTAAAACTCCGTTTACAATTTTGTATTATACGTGGATCGCGGGTAGGACCCCGCGATCCGCGTTTAATACTGTCGAAAGAGCCATGATGCCCCCGTCTCCTCTGCCCTAATTTCGCAACGGCTCGTCTGTCGATCTCGTGTGCAACACTCCTCGACACTCCTCCATCTCCTCCGTGACGCTCGATCCCGTGCGCACTCCTCGGCAACTCCTCCATATCCTCCGTGATCCCGTGCTCCTCCGTCTCGTCCATGAAGCTCGATCCCGTGCGCAGCACTCCTTGGCAGCATTCCTCCATCTCCGTGACACTCGATCTCGTGCGCAGCACTCCTCCGTCTCCTCCGTCTTCTGTTGGATGTTCGCTCCTCTGTCTTCGGATCGCAGAACTCCTCCGCCTTCTATTCATTGATAACCTCATTTTTTTCCTCCTCGATACTCTGTCGCTTTCCGATTTATATATTTCCGTGAAAATACCGCTGGATGTCTTTCTTTTCGCTGCTTGTTCATCCGATTGTTTTTGTTCTTCATTTTTGTTTTGGTTTTTTTAATTTTTTTCTTTGGAAGTTGGCTTAATTTGTTTATTTATTATTGTTATACTTTTGTATATTTTTTTTGTGGAAGTTGGCTTGATCTGTTTGCTTTTGTTTTTTTTCTTATTGCTATACTTTTGTTTTTTTTTCGATTGACCTCTTTATGGAAATGTTTTGATCTATTTACTTTTTATTGCTATTCGTTAATATGTCGTTAATATGTCGCATTCTATTAACTCCAAATGCTGCATTCAATTTGAATGAAAGAAGAAAGTGGTATTATGGAGTGCTTATCCCATAAATTTTAGATAGAGTCAATCTAGTTGGTGAATTTGTAAAACTTTTTTAGTGAAAGCTCTGAATACTGCAAAATGAGAAGCTTTGTAGTCTGGCTTGTTGTTACCAACAAATATTTGTATCGCATCTGTTAGTAAAACGTGATTCCTGCGCTTATGTGCTTCATGAGGGTGCATGAAATTAGCATATAGTTTTTAGTTTTTGGTTTTGTAATTTTAATTTGACTACCAATTATTTTATTTTATTTGTTTGTACTTTTAATTTTCACATTCATTTTTCTCCGTTTGAATTTATATTTGGAGCTGTAATTGACAAAATAATTGTTCCTCTTGATGCTTTATTTTATTTTCAATGTCATTGTACTATTTGATCTATATGTTTCATTAGTTGCATTATGAATAAAAACAAATAAGGGACTTCATCAGCAATGTGGAACAAGGATGTGACATACATTTTCTGCAGCTTATGTATTAAGGAAATTGAACTTGGAAATAGACCTACCACCTACTTTAATAAAGAAGCGTGACATAATATTTTCAAAAAATTTAAAGAAATGACAGGGCGAGATTATGATAAACTGAAATTCAAGAACAAATTGGATCAGCTAAAGGAGTGGAAGTTATGAAAGGAACTTAAACGGGGAATGACGGGATTGGGGTGAGATCCTGTCAAGCGCACCGTGGATGCTTCAGAGGAATGGTGGACCGAGAATTTAGAGGTAATAATAGTACCCCTGCAAACTCCTCAATTAATTAACATTTACACTTCTATTTTGTCAAATATGCTCACACCCCCCCTTCTTATTGCAGGCAGTTCCAAATGCAAAAAAAATTAAGTCATGCGGAATTGAGCCAAACTTGGAAGAGAAATTGGATGTTATGTTCAAGGGAGTTGTCGCAACGGGTCATCATGCGTTCAACCCCAGTGAGCAGGGCTTTGCTGGCATCTCAGTTGACATGATCCCCGATCAGGTTATCAGTTCAGATGAAGGTCATAACATAAACGCAAGGGAGCTTGAATCAACTGACCAATCAAAGAGGCGTAAGATGGAAAGAAAAGGAAAAAATAAAAATATTTTCGTTCAAAACTCAATTGATAGACTGATTACTGTATTTGAAGCTCCGGTATCAATTGAATCAGTGTCGGATGATCCCACTGTTGATGGTTTTATGACTAGTCTAGAAGAAATTCCAGAAGTTCTTGTTGATTCTTCATTCAACTTGAAATGTGTTAGAGTTCTCGAGGACCCAACCCGCAGGCAGATTTTCAAGAGGCTTCGCCCAGAGCTCCGGCATCTCTCAATTGATAAATAAATCTTTCATATGTTGTCTCTAGTGTATTTTGCTTATTGTAATGGATATTTTGCTTATTGTAATGGATATTTTGCTTCAGATTTTAGGAGACGTATTTTTCTTTACATTTAGGTTGAAGTATTCTGCTTTAGGTTTTTGGTGAAATATTTGATATGCACAATTTTTTTTTTTGCTTTTTTGGAGTAGTATATTTTTAAAAACAAGTTTTTTTTTTTCATTTTTGTTTGATCTCTCTCTTACCTTTAAGAAATTGTTTATGCTTAATAAAACATTCATACAGGATGGATTGGCGGCGACAAGTATTATACTGAGAATGTCGCAGAAGAATGGGTGCGGCAATTCTTATATTGTTATTAGGGTATTACCGCTCAAACATAGTACGAACATCGCGAATGACCTTGTTATTCATTAGAGATAAATGGGTGGGCGAGATATTTGTTGGTCATCCCATAAGATTCAGTAACATATTTCATATGTCTGTACCAATTTTTTTGTATCTTCTTAACGAATTACGAATGAATCACGGCCTAGTAGGTTCGGCCAGAACGACTACAGAGAAGTTTTGACAATTACATTGCTTATTTTATCTCAAAATGAATCAATAAGAGGAGCTATGGAGCGATTTCAACATTCCTCAGAGACAATAAGTCGATACTTTTCTATTGGTATAAGATCACTAATTAGTTTAGCTTCACAAATAATTAAGCCAGAAGATCTAACTTTCAGTAGAACTCCAACTAAAATAGCCAATAACGTGCGTTATACGCCATTTTTCAAGGTTAGCCTATTCAGATTGTTCTTTTCATTTCATAATTTAATTTACATTCTATCGTAAAGATCACTAACAAATAATACAGAACTGTATTGGGGCAATTGACAGTACGCACGTCGATGCCCGACTCTCAAGCGACGAAAATGTCGCGTACATTGGACGGTGTGGTTCACCTACACAAAATGTGATGGTTGTATGTGACTTCAACATGTGTTTCATATTTGTGATGACCAGATGGTAAGGAAGTGCACATGACAACCGACGTTTTAGTTTTGCAACGAATAACAACCGACAATGCTTCCCAAATCCGCCTCAAGGTGTGTTACCTTTTATTACTTTTTTAGATTTTTCTTCAAGGGTTACTATTAATGTAAATCATGTTAGGTAAGTACTATTTAGTGGATGTCGGTCATCCTTTACAGAGAGGGTATTTAAAGTCATATGCAGACACAAAATATCACATTCCTGATTTTGAGAGGTCAAGTGGTGTCGCACGTGGTAGGAAAGAGATGTTCAACAAACGTCACTCTTCCTTGCGCGGGGTAATCGAAAGGACTTTTGGAGTATGAAAGAAGAAATGAGTCATTCTTCGTGATATGCCGACATATCCTTTTAAAAAACAGGTTCATATTGTTGTGGCGACGATGATGCTCCACAATTTCATTAGAAGGCACCCCTCTCGTTCTGAAATTGACTTCGATATAGTTGACGTTGATGACATGCATATACCACCAGAAGCATTTGAATTCCAAGTTGGGCAGTCCATAGTAGATGAAGTAATGGATGCTGAAGATTTTAACACCCAAGTTGGCGAAGGTGCAGATGAGATGATTGTTTTGAGGGAGCGCATAACAAATGCAATATGTGATTCCTGAATTAATCCACCTTTTTATGCTATTCATTAAGCTTTCTTTTGTTGGATAGAGTGTCATGGTGGCTTGATGATTTGGATAACTTAAAACTATGTGGATTGCATAGTTCTAATTTGAATGTCTTATGTAATTGTTCTTCCAAATCCCGCACAAATATATACTTTCGGTACACTTTTTTATGGTATCTCTAAATTCATCTATTAGTTGGGGCTAATATTATCCAAAAAAGCGATCCCTCTATTAGTTGGGGCATGTTTTCTAATATGATCATTATTTAAGAGTTTTGTTTCTTTGAATATTCATCTATGAATAATGTTATATTTAGTAGTTTTGTTTCCTTGAACATTCATCTATGAATACATTTATAATCATTTTAAGTTTTATTGAATTTGATTAGGAAAATTGCATCCATACACTGCTCACCATTTATGTCCCTGTGGTTGGTATTGTTTGTCACCTAGAGTTTCATGAATCATGAGCGTCACAATTTCAACTTTGTGCAGAGGTTGCAAAAGCTTGTTGGTTTGTTTTTAATTATTTATTTTCTATTAGTGCAACTAGGTTAAAATTTATTACCCTGTCATTTTATTTTACTTGCTCTTCTTTTTGTTCAGCGTTGTAGTAACTATTTTTTTAACATATGCATTCAGCAATATTTGAGATTTATTTGGGATGGTTTCATTTGTATGTAAAATTAGTTGTGGAATTACTACGACAAAAGTATATTTATTGAAATTTTTTTAAAGTTGTAGGTAATATATATTTTTCCCCTTTAGAAAAAGTCGAAACTTTATACTTCATATAGTTACCACATTGGTAGATTTGGTTGTGAAAAGCTTTTCCTCAGCACTGTCGGTCGTTTTATTGTTCATATTATTTTAACTTCTTGATTTGAAAAAGTGAATGATTTTGTGATTTTGAAAATAATTTAAATATAAATATAACATTTTTTATTTTTAAAGTAACATTTTACATTTTAATTTTAAAATAGGTGAGACCAAACGGGTCTCACATTTTAAATAATTTAGATAATTGAATACAACACTACAAGTAATACACTTATCCCAAAGAAATAAATGTATCACTTGTAATAGGAATTCAATCACCTGGACTAAAGAATTTGTGACATCCGTTTTGGTCTGCGAAATATTTTTATAAAAGGTCAACAAGTTCCCCTATCTAAAAAAAAAAATTAGATAGGGTTTATTTTATCTGGGTTTCTGGTTCCCTATATCCCCTATCTATCATAAAAAAAATAGATAGGGTTTATTTTATCTGGGTTCCTGGTTCCCTATAGAGGCAAGTCCCTATAGTTAATTACATCTTAAATTATTTTATCTGGGTTTCTGGTTCCCTATATCCCCTATCTATCATAAAAAAAATAGATAGGGTTTATTTTATCTGGGTTCCTGGTTCCCTATAGAGGCAAGTCCCTTATAGTTAATTACATCTTAAATGATCGAAATCACTTAAGAAGACTCTCGATTAAGATCAGATGATTTTGCTTTCAAGATTTCAAAGTTTAAGTTTTCACGATTGGACATGGGGAAAATCAAATGGGAATGACTCAAAATATGAACAATTATTTAAGGAATCCAAAGAAAAGAAAAGTAGGGGATATTACAGATCCAGGAGAAACCCCTGAGATGTCCCAACTATCCTATTGTTCGGCTTTATGTCTTTTGAAATGATTTAATTTGATATTTCGATCCCGCAAATTATTTAAGATTTAGGACTTATGTTTACACAACGTCAGACTGTGCAAATAGCCTAAAAGACAGGAGGATTTACACCGAACCTTACGGTAACCTCGGAATCCTAAAACGTTAAACTTATAATTGTACAACAGAGTTGTATAGAAGGCCTAAAGAGTGATCCTATAGGTTGTTATTTAAACTAAGGAAAGTGTATAGTGTTGTGAAAATGTTCATGTGATGTGAAGATGTTTCGTTGTTGCAGATCCACCTGGAAATTGTTCCTCGTTGCGCTGCCCACGATGTTCGCTCCAAACTCCTCGTAGTAGCACCTCCTGGTTTAGTTTTAGTTTTGAACATATTCCTAACCACTAGGTTATCGTAAACTAAGACATAGTGTATCAAAGTAACTAAGCATGCAGTGTGAAAGAAAAGTAACAATACACTGTATAGTAAAGAGAAAAGACAATATAACATGCTGAAAGAATAGCATAATGTGCTATAAAGAGTAGTATAATATGCTGAGGAAGCGGTATAACAGGCTATGAAAACAATATAACATGCTATACAGGAAGAACAACAGCAGGTAGAAACAGAATAAGTATAACATGCTATACAGGAAGAACAGTAGCAGGTAGAAACAGGAAAATTAAATACTGAAAAATGTAAAGCAAACATGTACGCCCGTCCTTTAGGCTTAATTGAAGTCCGATTTCGTGCAATTCATTGAATTTTGTGCATTTTGTGTGTGTATGTGACGAAAAAGTCGTGACAAATGTTTTCCTAAGGCTTGGAGTCCTATTGGGAATTTTTTCCTTGAGTCTTCACAAAATAGCCCATAACCGTTTGTTCATAAGACGATGTCTTGTGCCACAAATGTTAGACATCAAAGAAAAATAGGAAGTTGTTAGAATTTCTAAAAGGGTGGGTCTCAATTCTAGTTTTCTAAGACGATCAATAAGAACTCCTAGAGCTAGATCCTGGGCTCTAAGCAAGAGAAGAAAAGGCCTCACAAAAATGAGGTCAACAAGCACATAAAAAGGTACTTTCGGTGCACTTTTCTATGATGTTTTTTTCCATCATTTCTGCTTCTAGAACTTGGTATAAATTATAATGAATGGCATTTTATGAAGTATAGGTGTTAGATATGTTAATACATAAGAATCACGTGGTATGCATGGAAATATAGCAACGTGATTTTTGGTTGTTTTCCTGTTTCAGATGGTAGCATGTGGGAGTTCTTGTAGATTCAATATTGTTGTTGCCTTCACTGTTTTTTGGTTGTTTACACCACCTGTATATATCAAAATTTGGGTGTTAGATTTGTAAATACATAAGAATTGTGGTGGTATGATTTGTGTTCTTCAAAAAGAAAGTTGAATATTCAAATCTGAGTGAGGGAACTCAGTATGTTTGCTGCTTAAGCTTGTTTAGAAATGGTTGGTTTACCGTTTTTATCCACAAAGTCAATATGGTATTTGAGGAATTTGTAAAAGCTGTATATAATTAATTCCTCCTGGCCATTATGTTGCACGTGGAGTTATACAGTAGTTTTGTTTGGTCTTTTAATTGATGGAGGATGTGTCTTTGGCTGAAAAAGAAAAAATTGATGCATTTGTTCCACCTTTGTACTCTACTGCTAACATTCTTCTGTGGAACAATGCTGTAGTTTTAAAATATTGTGTAGGTTTTTCTTCATTCTTTGATGGTAAAACATTGTGTTGTAGGCATGAGGATATTTAAATTTTATATGGATGTCTTTCAATATGCTGGAATTATATGGGTTTTTAATAATTCAATAAAACCTTTGTGGGGAAGTGTTAAACACTCAAATGGTTATCTGGAATTGTGTTATGTATGTGGATATATGGTATCAGAAGTTCTCGGAGACCAAAAGGGAATGAGGATTTCTTTACAAATCAATTTCTGGAGTTCATGTGTAATACAGGAAGTATCATGTGTAAAACAGGAAGTAGTGGTATTTATATGTGTTGGCTTATAAAGATAGCAAAAAGTTATTTCTTTGATCATGTATTCAAAAAAATTTGGCACTTTAGGATGACTTAAATAATTACAGCAACAATTGTGTCATATATTTTTTTTATGATGGAATTGGGAGAAACCATTTGGGACCTTGTTGTTATCAGTTTTTCTTCCTGGTCGAGATGGAATTTCTGTTTGGATTTGGGATCTTGTTTGTTGATGTTGTCCTATCTTTATTGCTCATATGGTAGTAGCTTTAACATTGATGAGATTATTTTCATGTCAGTTGGGAGAGTTGGTAGCAGCTTTAACATTCATGAGGTTATTTTAAATCTGCATCATGGCTACCTGCTTAAAGATTCAAAAGTGGTTTTCAGTTGATTTGCTTCAAATTGTAAGTGTACCTGCTTGATTTTCAGTTGATATGTCGTGGTTTCTACATTAAGGTGTATTTCAATTTTTAAATATAGGTGTTATATATGTTAATACATAAGAATCACATGGTATGCATGGAAATTATTAAATTGTTTACATAAATAACACTCGAAGCATTTAAATAGTGAGTTTATTCAAAGGAGAAAAAAGCGGTATTATGTTATTGAGAAAAAAGCTTGGATTTATGGATGGTGAAAGATGTCAATTCAGTAATTTTAGTTTAAAATCAATGCTCCTTCTCTCAGGTTCTACTTAATTATGTCTACATACATAGCACTTGAAGCATTCAATTTATGGATGGTGAAGGATGTAAATTCATACAAACCGTAAATGTATCTTTTGGCCTGAAAGTTGTGGCAATGTCTATTAATTGTTCAAACAGAAAATTTACATTTCAGGGCATTCCCTAATTTCTTTTCAATATAGTTGTTCGGGAGATAGGTTTGTTTACCGCATTACTTTCCAGTAGATCAAACATTGCCCCCTTGCTTTTTATATTTATTACTTTAATTCATATAATAGTGGAGCATCTTGGATGGCCAAAGAACTCTATTTCAAACATTACTTGCAAACTTCGGTAAGTTGAGTTTTTTTTTTTATTTCCTCTAGTTTTTTAATGATCTGCGCTTTTTATAATAATTGTTGGATAATGAGCTCGAGATATTCCGGGAAGTCAGGGTAAATGATGTGCCGATGTGGGCTACCGTCATTGCTATTCACATCATGACAGACACATATCTACGTGCAGCAATTCTACAGGTGCCCCGGTGGGGACAAGGACCGGACGACTGAAAACTCTTCAGGTGGGCCGACAGTGGAACTATTTCTACGATATCCCAATTGGACACAGCTGCTAGGAGTTCAATAGTACCACAACGGGAAAACGTCGCATGTGGTTAGAGTTCTTCCTTTTCTACGATATCGCAGTCGAACAGATTTGCTTAGGATTCTGGAGTGTCAGATGCAGGTGGTATGGGTCGTGATATGCTGCTACATTATAAAGTTAACATTATCATATTTTTACATGTCATTTTAACATGTTATTTTTTCTTTTTTATGAGCTCTTATTATACTTTGTAGCAGTATGTGCTGATGCATTTGACTTTTGTACGTGTAACATATTCATTTGATGTGATCGAATATGTTTTAGCTATATAAATATAAATCAACTTTTTTGTATTTTCTTGTCTGAACATTTTTCTTTAATTTTGTTGAAAAAATAACAAATTCTACTGCACATATTATTTATTTAATTTTAAAAAATTTGCAAATAAGTTGTTTACAAAACGCACTAACCAAACAACTAAACAGTTTATTCATAACAGGGGCAGAATGATCAATTTTTCAGGATCAGTTGTTTTTCATAAGCGCAAACCAAACAGTCAGACAGCTTATCCAGATCAGCTGCTCATCAGCAAATTATCAGGATAAGCTGCTTATCAACAGAAGCTAGATAAGCTGCAGCTGCCCCAAACAGACCCTAATTCTATGTTTAAAATTTGATGCTTTAAGTTATATTTAAGTTCTCATATATATATTCTCTATTTTTTTCTTTATTATGCTTACAATATTTTGTTAAAACTCTTTCTATGAACTTCTAGATAATTATTGATAAATTAATTATTTGTTGTGCCCCACTATGGTTGTGGTTTGATTTTTACTCCATTGACCAAAGGGGTGTACCCGTAGCTTTCCATTTTTTCCTGTCAAATTACAACAGACAATGAGGTGGAAATTGTTCATTATTTAATAATTCGGCCCTTATAGCATGGATGTTATAAGCAGCATCAAAACATGAATTCTTGAACTCCATGACATATTCTGTTCACTATTTTATGTCAATAAAAGCAAAATATGTTTATAAATGCTTTATACTTTGCATTTGCTCTTCATCATCTTCCATCATAATATATGATTATAGCAAAAGGAACTCAGGTTCAATGCTTATTTGCCACCTTTTGCTACTCAAATTTGATTCCCTTGATTTGGGAATTATGTTAGCCAAGTGTCAGCCCTCATGCATTGAAGGGACTGTGTGAACGCCAAAATTTCAATACCACAACAATCCTATGCCAAACATGCATGCAATCAAGCTTTCGAAATTTAGCTTAACTCATTTGAAACTCGGAATTTCTACCTACTTTGAAGGACAGAGCTTTTCTCTTAGCTTCAACATTCTACTTCAAGTTTTTGATCAGTTTACTGCGTATTACAAGAGATTTCCTGGATTATTTGATAAGAATGTATGAATGCCACTTTCCATTTATTTTTTCCATTATCACTGGCCTTTTTATTTCAAAAATGAAAAAAACTAACATAATACTAAAACTTCACAAAGAAATGGAGGAAGAAAAATCAAGATTGAAGAACATTGCAATTGGTGCACTGAATGACTGATATTCATGGTCCCACTGTAGCTGAGGATCTAATAATGAAATATGCAGATTTGAAGGTACTAAAATCAATCCAGTAGCAGACTTCAAATGGGGGTTGCCTCTCAAAAAGCTATTAAGTCATGAATCCATGTCAGTTTTCTTACGTAGTACTATGCAGACTGATGAAAAATCAAGCTAGTTTTTTCTGGATGTATGCAAGAGTATATCCAACATGTCTTACCAAATCCATTCCTGTGCATAATAGCGAAAGTTTCACCATTCAGTCAGCTAATATGGATCCAAACAAAACTGAGCTTGAAATTAAGCAGATAGCACGGAAAACCTTTCCCAACTAAAAGCCATATAGGAACAAATTACATTAGTTCAAAATACATGGATAATACTGTATTTAAATAAATAAATTCCAAAATCTAAATTCCTATAATCTACAAAGTATCATTGGAGATGGACAAACTCCTTGCGGCTAAAAATTTAATTTTTCATCTTCTTTTACCTTCCCTCATTGCCTCCCTTCAGTTTCCTCTGAGATTATCTTTAAATCCTTTAGCTCTCACCCTTCTCAAATTTCTGCAATATTCTTATTTATCATACTCAGTTTTCTTAAAAACAAGGCATTTATTTTTCTTTTATTCCCTAGAAACAAATGGCATCCAATAACACAACCATTAAGCCTTTACATAAAACACATACATCCCATTACATTTTTACAAAATAAAAGCACCTCTCAAGGAATATAGGTCTGCAGCTACCTAACTACCACCAAATTTTCTGAGAACTCCAGAAAACAAGAGAAAAAAAAAAGTCCATCAAATTCTCTCCCATACTGCTCAACACTGGAACAAAATTCAATATGCAAATTCGACAAAGACCACGGCAGAACACCCTCTGTATCCTGCTGATATGAAGTGAATGGCGGTCAGTTACTGATAGTTCTACAATTGCTATAACTAAATGATCTATTATTGATCGCTTATCAATTTCATTCGTAAGACATTTTACTTTTCAGTAGTATCTTATATCTTAATTAAAAAGCCTTAAAAAGTGAAAAAAATTGTTGAGCATTCCTATCTAACATAGCCTTTCATAGAAAAATACAAGAAATTGCATTTAAACATGTTAGAATAGCTTAATTAACTTTCCAATTAGATCCCAAGGCGAATTATCATATCTGCAAATCAAATCAAATAGAAGAAATAAATGCACCGTGTCCTTTTTCTTTCTCACAAAAAACTACTTATTCATATATTCTATAATTCAACGTCCTCCCTCATTAAAAAGGTGTTGATATGACTTATATTCAAGTCATTAAAGATATGAACATAAGGAGGATTGACCAAATATTTTCCTATTTCAGTCAGATTACATCAAGAATCGACATTAAGCCCATATTTTTTGCTTTAGTAATGGATGCTCTTAATGGAATTTATGGGAGGATGTACCTTGGTGTAGAGTTCACGAAAAACATGGAATTATGGTGTCTACAGTGGAGTCTAAAGGCCTTCGTTTGAGTAGATCTAAAAGTGAATACATTGAATGTAAAGCTCTAGTGGTAGAGTTGTAACTATGGGTGAAGGTGATCAAATCATTAAAAGATGTGAACGTTTTAGATATCTCGGGTGTATTGTTCAAAGTGATGGTGACATAGATGGGGATGTTATAAGTAGAATTCAAGTTGGTTGGTTGAGGTGGAGGAATGTGTCAAGCCTATTGTGTGTTAGAAAAGTACCACTTAGACTGAAAGAAAAATTTTATAAGATGGTGAAGAGACCTACAATGCTTTATCGCATAGAATGTTGGTCTTTAAAAGAGAAGCATAAAACAAAGTTAAACATTACTGAGATGAGAAAGCTTAGGTGGATGAGTAGCTTGACACTTAGAGATAAAATAAAAAACAAATCTATTTGTGAAATGGTTAGTGTAGCCCCAGTGGCGGACAAGATTAGAGAGAATTGTCTTAGATGGTTTAATCACATTAAACGTCAACCATCTGATGATTTGGTTCGGAGAATAAATGTTTTAGATTTGATTTATGTTAAGAAAAGCAGAGGTAAAGCTAAAAAGACTAGGGCATATTGTATAAGAAAATAATTTTAATTTATTAGAATTAAATAAAGATATGTCACTCAATAGGACAAAATGGAGAAAAAAGATTCATGTAGTCGACCCCACTTAGTGGGATAAAGGCTTGCTATCATTGAACATCGTCAATAAAAAAATAAACCTGCATAAATTCATTCATAACTCTTTAAGAAACTAAAATTGGTACTAGGAAAAAAAATGAATTTGCATAAGAAAACATATAACAAAATCTTAAGAAAAAAAAAAAGCTTTCTTATATTCACACATAAAAAGTACTCACTTGATGTAGAAGTCAATAATTGTGTCATTAATAAATGTATCTGGCTTTAATAGCTCAATGTCTCTTTTACTTATAGAAACAGCATCAGGATCTCCCTTGGGGTATATTACATCGGTAAATGACTCCATGATTCTGAAACATTCACAGTTGATCAGAAACTACTGTCAAGGCAAAATTACATGCACTACAGCACTGAAATAATATAGTTTTTCCCCCTTCACTGCATCCCCAGAAAAAAAACACCCAAAAGAATATAAAAGAACATGCAGCGGATGTGCGGACATGTCAAAAAAAATCAAAGGCAGTGCCAAAAAACCTTTAAAGCAAGCCACCATGCCAAAAGCATTACAACTAAACGGAAAATTTACATACATACCAAGCAATTCTAATGTATTTAGATATTTAATACGTATAGTATGAAATTTACTCTTTAACACTTTCGAGTCATAATAATATCTGAAACTGTGCATTTCACTTTTAAAAAGTTGGCAAGGCAATATTTCTTGTGAGATGTTAAATTTTTAAGTGTTATGCATGTAAATATAAAAATTTACATGTTAGATATGTAAACACATAAGAATTGTCCGGTATGCATGGAGCCCCAATCTGAAAATGTCACCAAAGGATAGACTTGGGAATGCTAAAGTAACTTATGACTATTTATGAAAAAATCTTAAAACATGTGAAAAAAGAGAATGTTAACATGATAGCAGGGATGGAGAATAATCAACATATGTATTCATGCATGCATGCATGGATGGATGTATGACTGTATGTGTCTGTCGGAAAGAGAGAGTGACGCGGGGCTCCCTAGGAGGCTGAACGGCCTATATAAAATGACTTGAAAACTGTCCGATAAATGCATTATGCAAAAACAATAAAAAAAAGCAGATATAAAAGAAAAAAAGTTCAGCAGAAATAAACGTAACACTTAAAAAAATAGCAAATATGGTGTCAATAACTTCATACTCGCTAAAATACCGCTTTGAAAAAGATTCTTGAGTCCTGAGCATGTCATCTTCCAAGGTATAATTACTGCAGCAAAAAAAAAAAAAGAAGCAATTTAATCTCTACTTTTCAGTGATATAATATTGCACATCAAAAAAATTCAAACGCAAATAGCAATGTTAAAGAAAAATAAATTGCTCAAGCAAACTCAACGGGGCACTAAAAGATAATCGATTCTTGAGCACATACTTAAAAAAAAGTAGATATCAGGAGAAAACTAATAAAACAAAGGGCTCCTTTTGCATTTGATTAAGATAATGTGCATGTCAAAATTGAATTTTAAATTTATTGTCATAAATCTTAAGTATAAGACCATAAATCATTCATAAGAATTGGATTATATTATTTTTCATCCAAGGTAAGAAAACAATTGTTTAAAATCAATAGCTTGTGTCGTGGAATATTGCATGTTTGGTGCATAATTTGTTTGCATCTAAATATTCATAGAATGTAAGATCAACTTCAGAAATTTTATTAGCATGCCCTCCAATAGACTGTTATCAAAGCTTGCGAATATAGTAAAATGTCTGCCAAATTTAAAACATATCACCAGGGCCAGTTAACAAAATAACAAAAAAAAGGCAATTTAGATAGAGACCAATTTAGCTATTATGATTCTAAAAAGTTTCAAAAAAAATTTATGCAACAAATATCCTATATTTAATGGAAGAGATAATCATGCATATTTTCAGAATTTTTATGGATAACAAAGATGAGCATTTTTCAAAGGTTATAACCACTTGATTCTAGAATATTGAAATTGTTTAAAAAAAAATTAACAGATCAATTTAAGCATTTTAGAGAACCACATCTACTAAAATAAAATCAGCATAAGTTGATATGAACAATCAACAGAAAAAAAAAAGAAATTTCTGTAGTTCTAATTTTTAGCTTTCGCATAAGATTAAAATTAAANAGAACAATTTAAGCATTTTAGAGAACCACATCTACTAAAATAAAATCAGCATAAGTTGATATGAACAATCAAAAGAAAAAAAATAAGAAATTTCTGTAGTTCTAATTTTTAGCTTTTGCATAAGATTAAAATTATGTGCATGTTTTTTTGTGATTCCTAATTTATGTCATATGTTTCTGGTAAATAAAAACATAAACATTGGATTGAAATCATTTTTCTTTACCTTGTTTAGGTGAAATCATTTTTCTTTACATTGTTTAGGATTAATTGCTCGTGTCCTATGATAATTAAGTTAAAAAAATATTAGAGCCGGAAACCCTAAGCTATCTAACATCCTCTTCTCATTAACCTTTGCCTTCTCGACTCAATTATAATTATACATCACATTAGCTTTTCCGCTTCTATTAAACAATGGCAATGATCACGAAAGCATGTGGCGCATAAGAAAATCAAATATGATGAGGAAGATGAAGATCAGGATGATTAAATACGCACAACATATTAAGATCAATAAAGACATTAATGAAGATAATTATTCATTATAAGATCAACGCAGATAAATATTGATAATTATTATGATGAAGTTGGTCGTGCACTAGCATCTACTTAGCATAGCTTCAATACATAAGTGCCCTCGTTATGCCACCAAACAGCACAAAAAAATCACAATAACAATCATGCCAAATGCTATTTGACCGCCTATAAATCAGAACACCAGAAAAGATCTTATTGTTCTTTTTTTATGGTAATCCTGCACTAAATGATACTTTAATCCATCCACCACACAAGAGCTCAACTCTAGAGATAACATAATAATTATAAAACATTTGCAGCTAGTGTGCTAAAAGCTAATAAGATTGTGAAATTTAACAATATGAAAAAAAAAAATTGCACTAACAGATAAAAAATGGTTCTATTTTCCATGTAAGATATATAGATTCTGTAATGAAACAAAAGCCCTAAAGTGTAATTATTTCTTTTAACTGCCCAAGAAAGGCATCTCAAACAAAGACTGAAATACATAAATTTATATAAAGCAAATAAATTAAAAGAAGAAAACAAAGAGTAAGAGTTTCACGCTGATCATGTGGCCTTGAACGATATTTAATGAAAAGCATACTAAACAAACATTGATGTGCTCGTACTTTTCTTTAATAATAAGAGGAAACTATATAACATTTGCCAAAATCACAATTATTGCTAGTTTGTAGTGTTCAATAAAACAAAGAAATATAACTGCTCAAGCCCTGAATTTCAAAGCTTACTCAGGAAAAGTAGTCCAAATATCTTTGTATCTTTCTGCCAAAAACTGGATCTTCTTCTCTATATCCACACAGAACTCACCAGCTATAGATGCTATAAACTTCTCAACATCTATAAGGGCATTTAGCAAATATTCATACATCAGCAGTTCGAATACGAGTGTCTAAATAATAATCTTCTGAAGAGAAAGAAAAATAGAAAAGTAACGTGCAGAAACAGGGGTATTTAATTTCTCAAGCGTCAATGTTAAAACAGGATAAGAAGATGGTTTTTTTGATAAAACTGATTAGCATTTAATTCATCAGATTAATGACCACATCAAGCATGAGTAGTTTGTAGAACGAATAGTTATTATATTCAAAGTGCCACGTATTTCTCACAAATCAAAATAAAGTCTTCTGTTATATGTACCAATAGTGAAATAAATTAGGAAGAGAACACTTCATTCATGGAACTGCCCCAAAATTTTCCACATAAATGTAATATTGCTGAAACTGATTAAATTCATCTTGTGCAACAAGGTCTTAAATTTTTACAAACTACAAAGTCCAAAAGATGTGCCATTGCAAGAAGTGAAATGGAAAGGGTTTTACTGGAGCCAAGATCCAGCAACCTCTAATCCTCACTTCCCACATTAGTTCTTGTAAACTTCATGGGAAGATTCTTTGGTCCTTGAGGTTTTTCTCTTCCTCAACAAACTTACAAGAAGGAGAAGCCTAGATAAAGAAAACTTAACGAAACAATTATTTTTGTTGGAAAAAAGTAATGAGATGAAAGGCAGTTTTACTGTAATGATTGAATGGCTTAATTTACTGATTGAATAAGAAAATAAAAACTTTGAAGAATAGGCTATGATCTTACAAATAGAAAACATAAATTTCACCTAAACATCAAAATATACATAAATTCCAAACCTAAAAACAAGACCATTGAACCAAACTTTATGAAATTCAAAATGGCCTAACCATAAATCAAGCACAAAAAATAATGAATTTTGACAAGTAATTGAGCCAAATATCCTACTAAAATAAATTTTGGAAAATCAAAATCACTTAAGCCCGTAGAAATATTAATATGACGGCATATAAAATTTCATTTGGTTTAAAAACTAATAAAACAAATTGACAAATGTTGTATCACCATATTGATACATTAATTAACCCAAAAAAAAAGACCTTGAACAACAAATAAATGTATGTGAAGTTCAATGAAAACTTAGCCCAGCATACATGCTTATAAAAAGTAGATTGAATTTTAATGTCATTGATTCTCGTTTGGGTATGCTGAAAAATAAAACAATATTAAAGAAAAGGTACAAGGAGCTAGGGAAAGTTAGAGAATGCTTGTCCAGGCTATGTTTATGAGCTACTTCATCCTGACACGTTATGTGGTTGAAGAAAATGATTCTCATGCCAACGCATCAACAAAGATTGGCATGGATGTGTTCATTTCAATTTACAATGAATTTAGTTTACCATAAACGACGTCAAGCGTGAAAGAAATTTGCTACTACCTTACCAATAAGACACAGCATACAGTGGAGACGAATGATCATTCAATTTCAAGATAGAATCAAAAAATGACTCAAGATTCAGCTTTCTTCATAACCAATTGTGAATGGCGAGCCAATAGATGTGAGAGAAAAGCTTACATCACAATTAGCAACGATGATGAGATTTACAATGGTTCAACAATTCAGATCTAAGTCTACAGTAAAAGAAAGAGGATTACTCTTTCACTCATAAATATTACATGCAAAGTACATGAGCATCAAAAAGAAAAAACAAAAGTATTCGAACAATTGAGTAACTCAAAAGTCTACATTAGATCTTTTAATGATGGGTTTTCAAGAGAATTTCATTTCATAGAATCATGTTCTCCACGAAACGGACCTAGAGGAGTTTATCACTGAGAAAATTAAGTCCAGGACATCTATCTTCGTTGTGTTACACTCTTGCACTTTTGGATGTTATCTTCTTGTTGAATGTCTCTTTTTATCTTGGGATGCCTCCCATTACATGAATTCCTCTGTGCTACATCTTTCCACCGCTTTGATGCATCTTATGAAGGCTTAATGTGAATTGCTGGCAGATTTTGACTAGCGTCCTACGATACTGTGCTAGAACTATTAAGAACAGGGACACATCATCCAAACAGAGATATGCAAGTGCCTGATAAGAGGAAAAAAAAAGAATGAAAGAAGAAAAACGATGCTACCTGAGGAAAAACGAGTAGAGCTACGCAAGGAAGGGCATGGATGTACAATATGGCTGGACCTCTATAACCAAAGTTGGCCATTTACTTGAGCATTTTCTGGGCCAAGTGACTAAGCCCATTAAGTACTTTTGAGAGTATTCATATCAATTGAGTACAATTTTGACACCCATTGAGGTTGCCACCTTCCCTTATGACCCATAATGCTTTTGAGTCTTCCCTTTGTTGCTTGAAAGGGAAAAAAGCCTTGCACCCAATATCCATTGTCTCATTGTTTAATATGAAAATCTCTCACCCATTTTTCATATTTTACTTCACAATAGCCTCATATGGAGATTTCTAATACATTGCAGGATGCCATGAAAGTTCCTCTGGGAAAGGAGCCTATCTTTGAGGAGATAGCTCTTGAAAAAAATGGCACGTACGAAGAGGGAAGACAACTGTCGAGTGCAAATGGGTATTTACAATCAAGTATAATTATGATGGCCTGGCTGGTTGTCAGAGGATTCACTGAGACATGTCATTGGTTAATTGGAAACATTCACCTCATTCACAAAACTAAATTCTATAAGAGTTCTTCTGTCACTTCAGCTATCGTCACTAGCCCCTATAACAGTTGAATACAAGAAGTGTCTTTCTCAAAAAGAACTTAGAAAAAGAAGTGCATATAGATGAAACCCGATCATTTAGTGAGTAGTTTGGTAAAAATGTGTGTAAATTAGAATAAATTATTAAATGGGTTAAAATAGTCACCGAGAGCGTTGTTTAAAAATTTATATTGTTTATTAAATATCAGAGGTATATTAAGCGCAAGAAAATCATACAATGTTTTTCAAACATTTAAAAGATGAGAAAATAGTCATATTGATTTTGTATGTGGAAGATATTATTCTCAAGGGAAATGACATATGTGACATGAACTAGATGAAAACTTACCAATCATTTGTTTTTGAGACCAAGGACTTAGGACCTTTGAGGTATTTTATTGGCATGGAGGTTGCTAGATCGAAAAAAGGGATTGCTATTGCCAAACAAAAGTTTGTTCTTGATCTTCTAAAAGAAATTGGGATGAGTGGGTGTAGGACTGCTGACACTCAATTTGTTCCCAATCAAAAACTGGGAGATGGGAAAAATTGTGACTCAGTAAATACAACAGATTATAAAACATTTGTGAAAAGATTGATAAACTTATCACATACACCTCCAGATATCGACTTTGCTTTGAGCGTAACAAGATAACTTATGCATTCTCCCTATGAGGAAACATATTGAAGTGGTTAATAGGATTCTCGGATACTTAAAAGGTACTCCAAGCAAGGGCGTACTCTTTTAGAAGATCGCAGAACATAACATGGACATACACTAATGTGGATTAGGTAAACTCGGTTATTGACAAGATTATCAACTTCCAAATATTGTACAAATGTTTGGGGAAATATAGTTATATGGAGAAGTGAGAAAAATAATGTGGCCGTGACGAGTAGTGCAAAGGCAAAATATAGGACCATGGCTAATTGAGCATGCAAAATATTATGATTGAAGAGAATTCTTGAAGAGATGTGGATCATTATAAACATACCAATGAAAATCAATTGTGATTGACACAAGATTGATCCTACTTCATACGTGGGATGCGAGTTGCGACTCCTGTGCAATCAAGGAAGACTATAGATGGTACAAAAGATTTGTTTTCCTTCTTTTTATGCTTTCTTTCTTATTATCTTTCATTTATTTTTATTGATTTCCTATATATGCATTGTATTAGGGCTTGAAAGTCAAGTTTGGCATTTGTAGGATAGCCGACGTTCGTTTTCTTTCTTCGAGGGTTGTATCTGAGGGATTGAGTGGTTCTCCAGTTGTATCTCTCTCTCTAAGTGGTGATTTTCTTCCCCTATCCCCTTCCGCATCCTCCCAAATAGCACCCGGCTGCCTCTTCGCTAGTGCAGGAGCCCGAAACAATATCTTTTTGTTGTTTTCTGCAGTTTATGCATGCTAATTGCCTTCCCTGCCACTTGGTTGTTGCTCCAATTCCTCGTATCCATTTCCCTTGTTGCCTCACTGCCTTTCCAGCCACCATAAATGCCCCTCTGCAGCCTTGGCTGCTGTTCCAGCCATTCCAAACCACTTCCCTGCCTCCAGCACAGTCATGTGACGTCAAATTTTGTTGTGAACTTCCCTTCTATAACCCAGAAAACTATTGTCTTACTGTTTTCTGCTACCCAACCACCTCAGTCTATCACCTCCTCACCTTCCCAACCCTCAACAACCACCTCCAACTCCCCTTGAACTAGCCCTAACAGTAGTTAAGTGTGTCGTGTTTGTTGTTATTTCATATTTCAGTTGGTTGTATATAACTTCCTATTTGAATTTAAGTAATAACATTTACTTTCCTATTTTTGTGTGAGTTAACTCCAATATCAATGACAATAAAGCGGTCATAAGAATTGCAGAAAATTCAGTGCAGCATAATCAAACAAAGCATGTGAAAATTGACAAGCACTTTGTAAAAGAGAAGATTGATTGTGGAATAAATAGGAGGGGACGTTAAAATTTTTGGAAGTTTACTTAGCATCTTCCTTTTTTTTAGTATTTCCTACTCTTAAAGATTGTTATTATTGGTAAGTTAGAATTTTTATTTCCGATTTTTAGCATGGGGATTTTGTGGCTTTCCTAATACGGCAGGCTTCTCCGTTATTTATCTTGTAAGTATTTCCTATAAAATTGGAAGAGGAATAATTATTTCTCCTCTCCTAAAAACTACATAGACTTTTTCTAAGCTGATCGGCAGAATAGCTTGGAAAAAATTTATAAAGGATTAAAATCACACAGTCTAGATTTAAGCGCTTCAGAAGAATATGTGAAATTACCATTGAGAAAAAATTCAGGGGGGACAACAGTCAAGGATTCATAAATTGAGAAAAAAAAAACATGATCTGGTAAAACTAGTTTAGTGAATACCATGGCTAGCATTTGTTTTAATCCAAAACATAAACAATAGAGCATCAACCTGAAAGGAGAAAATCCAACTAATAAAATCATGAGTGTCTAAACACTTTAAAAATAAATAAATTTAAAGGATGCAACAGTATGACCCACACTTCTACTCCACTGACAGGCAATCCGGATGATATCTGCAATGTCACACACTAAATTAAGCTTTTCATCATTTCTGCTTGCATCAGAACACTCAATTTTAATGCAGTCAGAACAGAAAGTTAACTGAGATTCAAGAAATAGTGTGCCCCTGTAGTTAACATAATCAGGGAAAACAACGACTGTATTTTTGTTGTCATCCTGCAAACCAAGAAAATAAGTATCAAACTAACAAATCAAGCTGATAGCAATGTTATCATGAAAAACATGCCCTTAAGAAATCATAGCATAACTGCAAGTCAAAATCAACTTGAAAGCAGACAGAAGTAAACATAGATGCTAGTCTTGGGAAACCTTTGACATGATAAAAAAAAATATTGCAGTCTCTCCCTCAAATACAATTCTGCAATTAGCAAAAACCTTTAAATACGTGCAAGGCCAGTAACAAATATCAATACAAGACAAAATGGGCAAGTAAAGTTTACTGGCAAAATCATAGTAATTTAATATAACAAACTTTAAAGCAAATGAAGACCTAACAGAAATGAGCATGGTAATTTACGAAACAGGAGAACATGGAAAGTAGGAATCCACAATGATAAGCAAGTAACCTTTAAAATAATAAAAAAAGACAAATTTACATAAGTAGCAGACAATTCTTATGTATTTATATATCTCACACCTAAACTTTTATATTTATACACACAACACTTTGATGCTTTAAACCTACTAATAAAAGGTGTATTTGACTTTTAAAAGTGGTGATAGTGCTACTTTTTATGTGATGTGTGTAAATATGATATGTAAATACATAAGAACTGTGTGCTCTGTGTGTAAATGCACCTTACAAAAACAGACTGTCATTTGAAATTGTGTATTTGATATATTATAGACCATCGTAACGCAGTAATAACACTACAAACGCCATCAAATGACCAAGACAATTTAAGGAACAAAAAAATATTGAAATAATGAATCCATCGTGAGGAACAAATCACTTCAAAATTATAAGAGATAGAACATTCCTTGAAATGATACATTTAACATAGCACAACCTTCATAACACACAATAAACACTATAAAAACCTCGGTATCCGGATATACATTTAGAAAAAACCCATAATGCTTAAAACTACTAGAAAAGTTAATGTTATAATCCTCTATGCCATCCATTAATAAAAAAATATTAAGTTTGGCGTCATTTAGCACTACTCATTATTCTGCTTGCTTTCCATTCTAACAAGTTTCACATCTTTGACTTCTCTAGTTTCCACTATCCTTCTCCAGCCTTGCCTCAAAAATATTACTACTCATAATGATAAATCTATCACCGTAGCCAATCGCCAAGCTTGAATGATGGATAAGAGAATGCACCATCAAAACCTATCAATTCAGAGATATATTATATTGAAGGAAGTCTGAATAAAAAGAGAAGTCAAAGATGCAGAGGTGCTATAGCCTACTATTGATAGATGTTAGAGGATTAAATTGTACTGCCTTATTAACTAGTGATCAGACCAGTTTATAAACAGGTATAAATGCAATATTTTAGTTTACACCAAAATAGCAAGCACCACTTTCCAAAAATATATAGAACCTTCAAATTTAATAAAATCACTCTCAAATAGGAACATACATATTAGTTAGCTCCAACTTGTTCATAAAAAAAGAAATAAAGTAAGAGGAAAAATATTTTTTGTAAAAATATCAGTTGTCTTAGACACACAATTGACAATCTTCTTGAAAAGCACAAATACTGGATGAAATAACGATCAACATCAATATGGTCGATTATTCCATGGAATAAAGGGCTGCTAACAAATATTTAATTGTTCCAAAAAATAAAGGTTTGCTAGCAATATAGCATGATTGTCATAATACAGAATCCTAGCTTTGGTAATTAAAAACCATTTTTTTTCTAAAAGAGTCTTTACCCATATCAATTCATATACAAAGTGTGCATATCACTGATCCAGCCATAGCATTGAAAATGATCACAAAAGTTTAATTCTTTCCAGGTGACCAACTTACCACCAAAAAATACAATATATGGAGTTTGATATCATGTTTTCAACTAAACTAACATAATTATCAACTAAAAAAGCTTTCACATTCATCTGCTCAACCTTAAAATTTTGCAACCCTTTTCCAAAAGAGTTTTAAGAGCTAATAATGCATCATACAACATCCAAAATATTCTATTTTTCAACAAATCTTCAAAACTAAGATGAATCGTCAAGGAGCTCTTCAGTGCGAAAAATAATATGAGTCCTCAAGGGTATCAATAGGTTTCTAGCCAAGGATACCAGCCAATAAAGCATTTTTGTCGTACACAAATTAAACAACAAAATCATTTTTGTCATACGCAAATTAAACTACAAGAAAGTACTTTGGGCGACCAAGCTCTTTGGTGACAATCACTTTTCAAATTTTCTTTACTTGGAGATGCCTTTTTCAACTCTCTTAAAAAACTAAGATATCATCAACGTAACAAATCAGTATATCAGAGTCCCTTGATGAAGAAAAGGAATGGTCCATGGTGCCACTGCAAAGACAAATCTCGGCAAGAACTTTACACAACTTCCAAACCAAGCTTGTGACCTCTACTTAAGCCCATATATAACCTTTTGAATAGACTTATATGATTCTCCTCATAAGCAACATGCCCAAGAGTTTTATTCACATAAGCTACCTCAATAAGAATAACGCAGAGGAAGGCCTTACTCACATCCATTTGTATTATTATCTATCCTTGATTGTTGAAAACATATAAAGTGGTTTTAACGAAGCTACGTCTAGCAACAAAGGATAAATCAAAATAGCCTGTCTCATAGACTTTTGATCCACTAGAATAAGATCAAAAGGCTAGACAGTGAGTGAAAACCCAATCAAATCTGACAATATGTTTATATTGAGCAAGGGGTCGAGGTTGTCGAAAATGAACCTTAAGAGAGCTAGAAATAGATTGGGAAAATATTGAAAGTATACTTGCACCAAAAACATAAAAAAGTGACAATTTACATCTGTTCAATGAATATATTTTGAGGGGAGATTTGTTGCCTTGTAGGAAATTTTGTTGTAGTTGGTTGAGTTGTCGAGAATGAACCTCAAGAGAGCTAGAGAGAGATGAAGAAAATTTTCAAAAGCCTACTAGCGTCAAAAGCATAAAAAAGTGAAAATTTACATTAGTTCTATCAATATATTTTGAAATGAGACTCATTATATGGTGGTAAGCCTAATTCTGTTCTTATTCTTGTCTTTTAAATTGTTTAGAAGTTACACAAGATAACTGACGTTTTATTAAAAAAATCAGCATTAAGTTTTCTTTTTTAAGCAGATGTTTTATTGGTTGTTAAATTTTATTATCCACAATTGATTTTTTTTATTTTTTTTGGTGGACTTCTAGATTATGGGGGTTGTTAAATTATTTTGTAAAATGAATAAAGCATATCCAATCTCCTTATTTAAAAGCAACAAATGATAGCTAAATTATGAATTAGTAACCTACAATTTGTGCTTTTTTTCATTTTAGCATGTCATCCTAGTTAGTACTAGGAACCCTAAACCAATCTTTGTCCTATATTAAATTAGTATTAGAACCTAGGTTGATGTGAACATGTCACTTAAAAGTTCGGCAAATTCTTAGGATAAATTAACATATCACCAAAAAAATGTTCAAGATATTTTACCAAAATATTAAAGGTATTATTTAACAATAAGATCAATTAAGCCTAATTATACATTGAATTAATGAGTAACTTAAGACATTAGAAAATGATCAAATAAGATCAATTACACCCACATGAATCACATAACAAATCTAACCTAAATGAAGAACATATTCATAACATTGTTAGGAGGCATTAAACTCACAATAAGAGGCATAATCAACATAGATAACATAGGGAATATGTCAATGCAAATTATGAGAACAATCAAGGACAACCTTATGAGATCAATGAAAATATACTAGGAAGGTTACAATGGATGCTACAACTTACACTGGGAGGAAAGATCCTAAAGCCTTCTCAGATTGAATAAGCGATCTAGATAGCTTTGATTGGCACTTTAAGTACGGAAAACAAGTAAGATTTGTCAAACTAAAATTTATTAGCCAAGCAAATATGTATTTGTTAGGTGAAAGATGACAGAAGAAATGCTTGAGATTAAAGTTTACCACAACATGGGCTGAAATGAAAATGTTGCTGAAAGAAAAATATTTCTCAGAATTTAGTTTGCTCAAACAATGAACTACAATTATGATGGGAGGAGTACAGTAATAAATTTGAAGCATTGTTATTGCGCTATAAAATAAAGGAGTATCCAAAAACTATCGTTTTTAAAGATGAGTGAATTAAGACGAAATCTAAAGAGAGTTAGACTTCCCATCATGTTAACTCACTCAAAGAGCCCATTCAAATAGGCTAATAGATATCGAAAAACTAAAATAAATTCTTACAGCCAAAGAAAACTATTCATACATTAAAAAATTTTCATTTCTGATGCACGTTAGAAAATTCGCGATGATAGAGTTATTTTATGTCTTAGCTCGATATAACTTTTCAACGCGCATACAGAAAGGGATGCAAGAGATAGCCAGATTTTTTATGTAGAAAAACCTAGAAAGTCAAAAAATAATAGTCTACACAATCCACTAGAAAATTAGACGTACAGAGGCTGACTCTTCACCTAAATTAGGAAACATGAGATTACAAGAACGGAACTTCAAAGTTTTATAATATCAGTTTGGCTACAACAACCATAATTGGGCTATAACAACTGCAATGGTTGCTACAATAACAGTAGTTGGTTGCTATAATGGTCTTACTTGGTTGTAACAATTAGTGGTGATGGTCGGAGGCGACCTTTGGTGGTAGGAGGCGAACTCCAATGACCGATAACAAATGCTGACATTTCAAGAGTTAAGCTTTAGTTATTAAGTGCTAAGTTTTAGTTTTCAGTTTAATCTCTTCTCTCATCCCCCCCCCCTTCCCTTTTAAGTGAAGAATAGCAGCCTATTGATAACTTTTTAGAGGTGCATTTTGGTAAATTTGGTCAACCTCCCAAAACACTATTGGATGATCCACATTAATTTCCTTGATCACTAGAAATTTTTTCAATATTTAACTGCCTTAATGATTTTGGAATTACAAGATATTGGGCTCTTGGATTCCTCTCGTTGAGACGCTCAACTTGACTATAAGTATATCATATTTAAAGATCATTTTCTCTTTCAATTGATGCATCAAAGTATTCAAAAACACTTCAAGTGTTTGATTTGGGCTCATTTAGATACGAATTAGAGCACTTTTATCATCATCGGGTTTGTCTACTCGAGATGCTTAGTTTGACTATAAACTTATTAAATTCGAGGCTCGATGATCCAAAATTTGAATTTGAAATATTTTTTTTTTACTAAAAATGCATCGACCTTTGTGTCGGACGATAAATTCTATTAATGACACATCAATTTCAATCAAATAAGCGACCGAAAGCAGTCATCCAAAAAGTTAATAACACCATTAACAACAAAGAATCAATAAGTAAAGCATTGGTTACCCAATCAAGATTCAAAATTACCATTAACGTTTGTTTAAGTTTTACTAAAGAGAACACTATTTGTGAATTTCTAGCAGAAACTTGCATATTAATGTCGAGGAAGAAGATAACAAAGAATGCAAAGAAATGAATAATCATATGAATGCTTTGATTATAAATTCCTGAATATCATTAGTTGTATAATTGTCGGTCCTACAATTGAGCTGGAATTGAAAAGAGCTTTAAATTTTCAAACCTAATTTAAACATTATGAAAAATAAACAAGTTTATCTTCGCCAGTTGAAATTGAATGAATGTAACTACAAAATTAGCCCTTGAACAAATCAAAACAAAAGTTGCACCACATCTATTACCTTACAGATTAGCCAGGACAAATAAAACTAAACTTTTTTGTGATTCAAAAGGTTTTTGGTCCCTGTTCAACTTGTTGCACACATAAAAAAAAATTGGCCCTGTCAATGCATTTCGAGTATTTCATCCTGAGTTGACCTACGTTGTGTGATTTGATGTGACTCACTTCAAATAGACCAATGCTTACGCATTCAAATCAATGCTAGACAGATTGTTTCAAAATCCAATAAATTTAAACACATTTTCACATCAAAAGTTAAAAAATGAACAGCAAAATCCCTTAAATATTCAAAGAGGAAGTTTTTAAGAAGAAAAGTAAACCTAGAGGGATGATTTACATCTTACTAGCAGTAGCATTAAACCAAGATGATGTTGAAAACGTATCAGCACCCAAGGATGTTAGTTATTTGCTCTTTGAATTTAGGAAACTACAACCTTATGACCTAGCTGACGAGCTAAAAATTAGTGATATCCACTTTACCATTTACTTGATCCCAAGGTCATCATTTGCCCTATTTATCACCCATATTGAACATGGTAAATTAACAAGGCCAGTGGATTTCAAGGCTCTTTCCCTTTGATCTTATGCTATCGAAACCTACTCAATTAAGCTTACTTCTACAAGATTAAAGCCATTTATAACCACATTACTTGTAGCAAGCTGCTCAGTTAACAAATTTTAAAACCCTCCGTAAAGAGAGAAAAAAAGGGGTACAGCAAAACATAAGAATTAGAAGACAATTGAAAAGCAAGAAACAATATGCCATAAAATTTTTAGGAGCAACCAATTTAAAAAGAAAAGTAGTTGTTGTCCCATTTAAGGAATAAAGTATTCAACTTTTCTTGTAGGCATTAACAAAATTAAAGTTCAAAACATTAACAGAATGTCATTAAGCAACCNAAAAGAAAAGTAGTTGTTGTCCCATTTAAGGAATAAAGTATTCAACTTTTCTTGTAGGCATTAACAAAATTATAGTTCAAAACATTAACAGAATGTCATTAAACAACCAAATTAACTAAACTTGGCATCCATGGTTGTTCTTGATAAGGAAATGTTTGCTAACCTTCTGTCCACAAGCAGAATGGCAGAGTTCCAAAGCTTTGCATTCTGGATAACCTAAAAAGGCAGAATTGTCATTAATGAAGCACAAAGATTTCATTAACACAAAAAAAAAAACAAAAAAAACAAAAAAAACAACTGCTCACCATCACTCTCAGGAAAATCCGCACTAATTGATGAAGTTTCAGATGCCGATGTGCAGCTTTCTTCTTCATCTGACATCATATTTACAGGTTCTTCCTGCAAAATCTCCACGATGAACTGAATGCAGAGATGTAGTTTGTCTATTTCCTAAGTTAACACCACAATGAAACATACAGAAGAATGTAGCTCGGAGTCTTCATCATAAGCTGAAGCTGCAAGGATCGCTGAAGTTCCCATTACCAGACCTCGGACAAGACTTTCAGGTCCACAATCACAATTGCATATTTTAGTATGTTCATGATAGCTTCTTGAGCAAGCCTTAACATCATCCAACTCATATTTTTCTTCAGTAGAAACCACATTTCTATCTAGTGTAGACCTCTCGGGGCTATCAACTTCCTGTAAATCGATAAGTGATAGGGCGGCTACATCTGGTTGTTTTAAATGACAAGAGCCTGATGAAACTGCAAATACGAAATAGAATTTTACTACCACTGAAGTCTACTCAAATTAAACTTGAGTCAAACTTTAAGAAAATTGCTTGCCTTAAAAGAACGGACAAAAGGAAAAACATAGTTTTTACAAACTTGAAAGCTTCAAAAAATAATTTAGGACATTTTCAGCGATATTCTTAAGAAAATGAAGCAAGACCAGTGATTTTAATGCTTAATACCTTGGCATAACTGTTTCAAACTTTAAAATCATTACAAGTAATCATTCAAAATGATGAAAGCTTAATGTTAAGTCGCCTTGGCATTAGAAGTTCAAATCTTAAAATCATAGCAAAAAGTCGTTCATAATGCTACTTAATTCAGTTAAAAAAGTATGTGTGGCCCCTTCATACCTTACCACTTTCTGTATCTCAAACAAGTTGAGAAGGTTCAACAAACAGATAAGCAAATAAATAATTAGTTATTCTAAAATCTTCCTAACCATTCCTAACATGTATGATTAAATTTCCATAACAATTTTTCTAATCAATCATGAAAAACAAACAAAAAGCAAAAGAGAAAATATTTAACCATGTCAAATACCTAAAACCAAGTAGGATTTTGTTAATGAACTGGAAGGAAAGGCTAATGGCATTAAAAAGGTGGATCAGTGATGATATCCAGAAGAAATTAACACAATTACTACAAAATCTGCAGCAGTTTCAGCATGACTTCAGATTAGATTAAAAGCCCTTTGCCAGTCATTTATATTAACAGCTCATTGACATAATTGTAGGCTGTCCAATCTCATCTATTTACATTACTTTAGATAAACCAACGCAATCAATATATTACACATCTCAATGAATTTTAATGTACGCTTTCTCCAATACATAGCTTCTGTAATTTATGAATTCAAGTTCTGCTGCAACTAGCTGAGCTACGATGAAGATGACAACAACAACAGGCATTTATTCCACTACGTGGGGATGGCTACATAAATCCTTTTTCTCCGCTATCCCATTGTCATATTTTCATTTAATTCTAATAAATTAAGATCATTTGTATACAACTTGCCCAAGTGTTTTTAGATCTACTTCTACCTATCTTAACATAAATTATATTTAAAACATCCACTCTCCTAACTGGGTCATCAGATTTAATGTGATCAAACCATCAAAGGCGACTCTCTCTAATCTTCTCTGTCACTGGAGGTACTCCAACCCTTTCACGGATATACTCATTTTGCATTTTGTCTCTAAGTGTAAAGCCCCTCATCCACCTAAGCATTTCTTCCATGAACAATTAAAAAAAAAACAAAATGCTATTCTTAGCTAGTTCATTATAGAAAATAGTTAGTATTTTGCTCTTCTTAAACAAACTTATTGTATTGGAATTTAGTTCAACTCTCAAAAATCCCATTACAGCCATAAAATCAATCTACACCACTATAAATCTAAATTGAGAATCCCCCCGAGTATATAAGTAACGAACATATAGTTAGGCTTCAATTTGATCCGTGACCCAACCATACTTTAAATGCAGATTTTCATTATTTCACATATGAATTTGGCATAAGAATGATGCATGTATTTGATGACTTAAATGTATGACACAGGAGGGACCAAGGGACACATTTTGCGACCATTGCTACAGTGCTGCTTTAGTGACGCAAACTCGCAGGAGTGAGGGCAGCATGGACCAATCCAAGGCACATTCAATGACTTAAATGTATGACACGGGAGGGACCTAAAGACACATTTTGCAACCATTGCTACAGTGTTGCTTTAGTGCCACAAACTCCCACAAGTGAGAGCAGTATGGACCAATCCAAGAGGGGTCGATCAACCATTCCTTTATGTGGATTTCCCACTTATTTGGAGTGGGACCTCCTCTTTATCTTAAGACAATTTAGACATTATTTCTTGTGTTTTAGATTAGATTTTGGCATAAATCTATGTCAGGACAGTTGTCGGCATCTATTTTTTTCCCTTTGAGGGTTGTCTCCAAGGGTTGGGTGCTGCTCCGAATGTATCTCATTCCCAATGTAATGATTTATCCTTCCTCCTTCGCACCCCAGCACTCCACATCAATCTTCCCTGTTGTCACTGCCCCCAGAACAACAGCTTTTGTTGTTTTCACTGCAGCATTCCCATTCCAACCCTTCTTGCTCGCTGCCCCCGTCCCAGACAGCCACCCCTTGCTGCCCTACATTCCCCTGCATCGCTTCTTTGGTGTCGTCATCCGAAAAACAGTAAACTTGTTGTTTTCCTGTTGTCCCTTGAGCGTTCCAACATTTACTATCTCACCCCACCACTCCACCTACAACCTCATTTCACCCACCTACCTTCGCTCGCCAACCACACAGCCAACCTCCACCACCCATGGGTTGAGCCTTAGTGTGAGTCTCTTTCATATTTGTTGTAATTTCCCTTTCAAGTGTGTGTAATTGTAACCATCTATTTGGTTTTCAGTAATAATATTTGATGCTCCTATGGTGGTTTGGGTTGACTCTAGTATTAATGTACCACTTGAATAATCTATTATCTCCTTAATTTAGCTTTAAATCAATAGTTTTAGCTTGATCAATATAATTATTCAAAGTTAACACTAATAAACAATTTAGCCAACTCAATCTACTTTCCATGGATTATCAAAATAATGGAATTAATCCCTTTCATGCCTTAATATAAATAAAACCAAACCAACGGGATTAAGGAAAGTGCACAACCTTGAGTCAAGTTAGAAAATTCAAATGGAGAAATGACACAAACGTACTTTGTAATAAGAGAATATCATACAGTGCTAAAACAAATTTTGCAAAATAATTAAGCCTATTATGTTATATGAATTTGACTGTTGGAGCGAAAAATAATAAAATTAAGGTTGATGAGTGGAGAAAGAACTTTATAAATGGCACAGGGATTAGCACCAGTTCTAAAAGTAGCAGCATACAATAGATTTAGATTACGTTTTAGATGTACAGTGGAGAATAAATAAAGCACAAATAAGGTCAGAAAATAGTTGCGATGCAGAAGATCTAGAAAAAACAAGTAGACCAAATGTTATAAGGCTAGAAGTTGAGCAAAATAACTTGAATCAAATTAACACTTGAAGCAACACCCAGAATGAGTGATGACGAAGAAAGTGATGGTGTTTTAAACATTTCTTCATAGTAAAGTAAAGTTTCATACTTATTCCATAAGCCTCTCAAAAATTCATAATATCCTCAAAACAATTAGCCAAAACCAATTTAATTGGGTGTATATAACATGGTTACTTTCAAGCAATTCAGTTTTTTTTCTTGGTTCAATGATTTAAATAGCCAACATATTCTAGTGGTCGTTAGCGTCTCAAAGTTTTTAAAATAATACTCAATCTAATGAATGATAAAGCTAGTTTGCAGATTCTTACATCTACTTCCATTTCCATCTTCTGGATTAAAAAAGTTACCTAATATTATATTCTTAGCACTTCATCAACTGCAATTTTATCTTTGTCCTCTTCTACCACCTCTTCCTCCATATAATGTGTCCCCGTGTCTTTCTTTTGCTAGCTCAGAGCTATTCTTGCTGACTCCGAGCTACAATATCTCCTCATTCCTGATGTTGCGCTTTCAATTGGTAATTCAAATGCTAAAGTTATACTTGCACTCGACACCATTTTTTTTTAAACCATTTTTTCACACTTTGGCTATAAAATCTTCTAGATTTATTTAATCACAAATCATTGTTGTGCTCAATGACCCGCAATATTGTCCAAATTACAGGAAATAAGATTCAGAGCCTTCTACTTTTGTTTCTTCCCAGCTACTCAAGCACCTTCTGCTACTTATACTTCTGCTTTATTACATATTTTAACAACACTTCTTTTTAATTTTTGTGTACTAGAGGACTCGCAGTAATAGATAGAGGGGATATTATCATCATAACATAAAATAAAGCTCCCACAAAAAAAAGATAAATGACCGATAATACATAAGAAACGATAGCTTTTTTACATTGAAAACAAATAAAAAGAAAGAGCACAAGGTTTAGCCCAATTGAAGTCGGTTCACCATTTGAGTTGAAGATTAGAAAAAATCTGTTGATACCGGAGCTAGTTAAAAAAATAGCGGATACACACAGCAAATTTTTATTGATGCAGAGAGAAGGTTACAACACAGCACAATAGAAAATAATAACACAAACCATGAACGACACAAGCAAACACCTCTAAAGTGTATTCCAAGGGAGGTGGAGTTCGGCTAGGTGGGCATGATGGTTGGCAAGGGCAGTGGTAGCTAAGGAATTCTGGTGGTAGAGAAGGGAAGGTGCATAACTGCAGAGACAGCAATGATGGAGGGTTGGGCAGCAGGTTTTGTTGCATAACAACGGTGTTTGGAGCTGGGACGAAGACTGAGGAAAGAGACAACAATGTTGGACAGCAGGAACGGACCGGTTGAAGCTTGGGGTGACGTGTTTAGTAATGCGGAAGGAAGGGCCGGTTGAGTGCTGGTAAGAAGTCTGTGAAGCTGGACTTGGGACGGACTAGGTGCCGAGAGGAAGTCTGAGAAGCTGGACAGCAAGGTTATGTTGTTGGGGAAGGGAGGATGGGTGCTTGGACGCGACGAAGGAGGAGAGGGGGATGAGAGGGGTTAAGTAAAGGTTAAAATGAAGATACGACACCACCTCGGAGTAGGATACTGACGGAGTACCACCACCTCCTTAGATACAAGCCTACAAAGGGAAAAAATCTCCACACAGAAAATCTGAACNGCAGTAATAGATAGAGGGGATATTATCATCTTAACATAAAATAAAGCTCCCACAAAATAAAGATAAATGACCAATTATACATAAGAAACGATAGCTTTTTACATTGAAAACAAATAAAAAGAAAGAGCACAAGGTTTAGCCCAATTGAAGTCGGTTCACCATTTGAGTTGAAGATTACAAAAATCTGTTGATGCCAGAGCTAGTTAAAAAAACAGCGGAAACACACAAAGCAAATTTTTATTGATGCAGAGAGAAGGTTACAACACAACACAATAGAAAATAATAACACAAACCATGAACGACACAAGCAAACACCTCTAAAGTGTATTCCAAGGGAGGTGGAGGTCGGCTATGTGGGCAGGATGGTTGGTAGGGGTGGTGGCAGCTAAGGAATTTTGGTGGTAGAGAAGGGAAGGTGCAGAATTGCAAGGACAGCAATGATGGAGGGTTGGGCAGCAGGTTTTGTTGCATAACAGCGGTGCTTGCAGCTGGGATGAAGACTGAGGAGAGAGACAACAATGCTGGACAGTAGGAACGGACCGGTTGAAGGTTGGGGTGACGTGTTTAGTAATGCCGAAGGAAGGGCCGGTTGGGTGCTGGTAAGAAGTCTGGGAAGCTGGACTTGGGAAGGACTAGGTGCCGAGAGGAAGTCTCAGAAGCGGGACAGCAAGGTTATGTTGTTGGGGAAGGGCGGATGGGTGCTTGGACGCGGCGGAGGAGGAGAGGGGGATGAGAGGGGTTAAGTAAAGGTAAAAATGAAGATACAACACCACCTCGAAGTAGGATACAGTCGGAGCACCACCACCTCCTTGGATACAAACCTACAAAGAGAAAAAATCTCCACACAGAAAATCTGAAAGCAAACACAACAAAAACTTAAGAAAACTCAAAGCATAACACCCCCTATTTATAATGAGGACTATGACTTATTTTAGACAATGTTTAAAATAAGAAAGAAGAATAAAAATAATAAAAATTCAGATTCACGAAAGAATGAATAAACTAATATAATTTCATATTAAGCAAGGATGAATAAACTAATATAATTTTAGATTAGGCAAGGATGAGTAAAATAAGTCAGAATTTAGAATTGTTAAGGACTTATAATAGGAAATTATTGTGAAGGAAAGAGGGATAGGGAGAGCTGTAGGGCCGGCAGCCCCTCACCATGAGGACCGGTTTGTTGGACCGAACTCTCCAGGCTAGTCCTCCATAGCCCACGTGTCATCTGCCCTCCATAAAACGAAGGATGTGTACAAAATTTGCACGGTAAAAAATGTCTTTAGAGATGTCAGAGATAGAATTCTTAGACAATGGAACGCAAAAGATGTTAGCCCTAGTTGACAACAGGTGACGAAAGAAGAATGATAAGGTTACCTCTGTGGGTTAACAATGGGTGAAGGCAAACGAGCAATGAAGACGGTCAACGTCGATCAATGGCGGGCAATGGAGGATGTCAACATAAATTGACAAAGATAAATGTGTAAAGACAATGATGGACATTAGAATCAATTGCTAGCTCTAAACTTGAAAGACAAGTGTTAAAAGGTAGTCAACAATATATGAATTGCTAGTCAGAGGAATGATTCAAGGGATCAGAAAAAGTGTAGAAGTCTGGATAGGTGAATTCGCACAAGCACCTAGCGGGGGCTCAAAATCATAGTTAAAACTCTGGAATTCTCAAATCCAAGAATTCTCTATATCAAAACTTATTGCTAATATGTAAGAACAGAGCCTAGTTATAGATTTCTGGAGAAGAAATTTCGGTCAAATCAAATAAAGTTGAGTTTACAAAATATGATGAATCCAAAGTATACGCCCTAGTTTAATGTACTTAATTTATGTCAGTATTACCCTCCTATAAAACAAAGTATGCTTCAAAAAAATCACTTGGGAAATAAGCTAAAGACAAATAACGTTTATTGTTCCTACCATCACTATTAATCCAAAACCAAAAGTTCAAAATTGCCTGAAAGGGATTGAGCTCCAGTGAAATTAAGTCCAAGACAAAATGAATAAATGACGTTTATTGTTTCTCCAAGCAAAGCAACCTTTTTTTAGGAGAATACACTTCTCCACAGAAGAATATTCAATAACTAACAATAAACAGAAGGGTGACAAACGCGACATTGCAGGCTTCTTCCCAACTTATGGCCCTGTTTCAAGCTAAGAGCTGGATGTATGGATTGTGAATTCCATTACATCGTATAACATGTTTTTCTAAGAATTTAGAGAAGTTCCGTTAAAAAGAGACATTAGCCAGTTGAAAGCATAAATGAAAAACAAATTCTACAAGAGAAGTCATTCCTAGATATCAATGTATTTAAGTCAGTCCAGAATTCAATCAATAATCAATTTTTGCACCACTAGCTTGTAAGAAACCAATTAGTAGGTAACAACTTTATAGCTAAGAGGTATCATGGAAATAGCTAGGCATAGCTGCTTTCTAACGCAGTTGCAAGAAAATTAAACAAAACAAGATAGACATTTTTTTTTTCAAGAACTAAATATCCAATATGTTGTGGAAAATAACCTTACTTGGGTATTAAATAATTCTACTTCACAATAGCGGACATAATTGTACAACAACAATTTGCAAGAAAAACTTGGGCTTATAGCACAAAACCATTCAACCTAAGCAAATCCCCAAAAATATTAGAAAGTCAGCGCATCTCATTCCATTCCATGAAATAGCTACACATGCAAGACCATTAAATATAAAAGTTATATTTTGCACATAAAATGTCTATCCTCTTCCCCGTCTTTCTCAACCCACTTCAAAAAGAATTAAGATCTTTTAATCAATATTTCAATATGCGTGTAAAGCTTCTTGTGGTTGGCTTTACCCTTTCTTCCAAAAGTAGTTCACCAAAAGAATATCACATTTTCATATTTACCATGGCCTGCTGAACTAAACAACTACACATAAAAGATTACAATGTGTATAACGTTCTCCAACAAACACCAAACAAAATCCAAAAACATAAATCGATATTACAAAATATACAAAGTATGAGTGTGTGTGTATGCCATCTATTGCTTGATCTTGGCATCACTAGTATCATAATTCGCTAAAAGTAAGCATTCTATTTTACTCTTCTGATTTTGTTTTCATATTGTTACCATATCCAAATTATCGCATGACCAAAATTACCTAAAATAAGAAACAACACTATTTATTACTTTAATAGTTCAATGTTGTTGAGGATAATCCCTTTTATTAAATTTTCCCTTATTGGTCACTTCTCTTGCCTGTATATAAGTACCTATGCGTGTGTATTATCAAAAATAGTAAAGATGTAGTCCTTTAAAACACTCCCTACAGACATGCAATCACAATCATGATCTGGAATTCTCCTAATCTTCTCCAAACACCTCATTAATATCACACTCCTTGAACTTCTAACCTCCATTGATCCGCTCTTCACACTTACCTCTAATTGTGGCTAGTCAATGCTTTACCAACTTCTCACTCAATGAGATTCTCATCATCATCTACCACTAATGAACTAGGTCTTCTCTATTATTTATAGATTTGTACACCTCTGCAATCAACCTACATTGCTCATCAACAACCATGACAGTATCTTTTGTCCTCACAATGTCAGCAATATATGTTCAAATGTTCATCAAATGATGCCCTCTATTGATACCCTCACCTAAAGATCTTAACTTTGATATGCATATCCAATTTAGGCAACCATTGGTCAGCTATTATATTCGAGCCGGAGAAATTATTCCATCTTAATTATACATTATTGGGTTTTAATTTCTTTCATTTTTATCATGGTGATTTGATTTTCCCGCCAATTGTATGAGGGTTAGTCTGAGTTGTGTGTATATTTATTATTTGCTTCATGAAAAATTAGAGGATTTATTCCTCCCAAATATAAGCATGTATCGGAGGAAAGAAGCAAACCCTAGCTCTTCTCTCAATCGTCAGAACCTCTCCAACAACCGTCGAGCAGACTAAATCTTATAGTCAAACTCTCCTAGGCAACAACAGTAGTTTTCTCCAAGCGGCGACCACAATGGCGATCTTGTTCAGGAAACGACCACAGCGACAGTCTTCTCTAGGCAACAATGACCTCAACAGCGGTCTCTATCCTGCGACTCAACTCAGGTTTTGCGACCCAAACTTGTGCATTCCAGCGACGCAACTGAGTTCCTACGACTCAGACATTCGTAATTTGACTTACGGACTCATCAGCACCCCATCTCCTCTCTCTAGTGTAACTCACAAAGACCATGACATTTGAGTTTCTTTGAAATCACAGAAGGACCTCGACATTCACTTTTCCCTCTCTGGTGCAAATCAAAGAGACCTTGGCGGCAATTTTTTTCTCTCTAGTGGGAATCACGGAGAGACCTTAAAGACCATTTTTTTCTCTCTTGTGGAGAATAGAGATCTTTGCCAAGACAGTTTCCCTTTCGGGTGTAAATCTTGTGTCAGCTACAGACTGTTTCTCACTCTAGCAGAAATGTGACGACAAAAAATAGTTTCTCTTTCCGAAGTAAATCCTCACGATGACCAAATAATGCATGAAAACTACTTCTTTCTCTTCATAAGTTACTTCTTAACCTGAGCCTAGGATGGTTGGTTCTATGGCATATGAAATATCTTCCTATATCACTAATCACAAACTACATGTCAACAATTTCTTCCAACAGTCTCAATCTGTGCTCATCTGTGGTAAAGAAAAAGATGATCGTCTCAACGGAAAAAAATTAATACCAGAGAATGCTGATCTCAAATATCAAACATGAAAGATTGAATATCATATGATCATATCATGGCTTGTTAACTCCACGACCACAAAAATTTGAGAAAACTTCCTCCAATAAAAAACGGCAAAAGAAATTTAGGATGCCACAAATAAAATGTATTCAAGTGTTGACAACACCTCTAAGTTGTTAGACATTGAAACTAGATTGCATGACTTGTGAAAATGTGAGTTGAATTTTAGTCAATACTTCAACAATCTGTCTAAACATTGGCTCTAAGTAGATATGTATGAAACATACACATGGAGGTGTTCACAGGCTGCTCTTTACAAAATAATTGTTGAACAGAAGAGACCAATCATGTTTCTTCTAGAACTCAACAATGAATGAGATGAAGTCAGAGGAAGAATAATGGGAACCAAAGCTCTTCCTTAAATTTGTGAAGTTTTTGTTGAAGTGTAAAGGGAAGAGAGCGGGAAGAAATTCATGATGATAGATAATTACATTACATCAAATATTGACAACTCGGATTTATACACTCAAAAATCACCTCAGAAAACAAATCAAAGAGAAATTGACCCTAGTGTGAACATTGCAATAAGTTTGATCATTTGAAGGAGAAGTGTTGGAAAATTTATGGAAAATCTACAAATTGGAAACCAAACAAAGTCAAAAATAATGAGGAAAATCAGGCAAATAAAGTATCAAATGAAGACCAGCCATACGAACATAGTCCATTCAGTAAGAAACAACTTGAAGCTCTACAAAGAATTATGGAACATATTATGAACCTTCTACTAGTCATCTAGCACATTAAAATAGTCTTCCATATGCTCTTGTTGCTCCCAACAAGAAGAATTGACCTTGGATAGTGGACTCTGGAGCATCAAATCACATGACTGGTGATATCACTGCTTTCAAATTCTTTCATTCTTGCAAAACCATGTGCAATTAGAACCACTGATGATTCATTCTCAACTGTGGAGGGAATAGGAAGTGTGAAACTCACAAAGAGACTTATTTTTCAATCTGTGATTTATGTTCCTAAACTTCACTTCAATTTATTGTCTATCAATAAACTCACTTATGACAAGAATTATGTTACTAAACTCTACCCTAACTTGTGTTGATTTAAGGTGATGTGCTAGGAAAAGGTGATCGACAATGTTGATAGGTATCATAGACTATATCATCTCACTAGGACTCACTTCAAAAGGATCATTCCATTATTCGCAATTCTCTGAGTCAAGTCTTGTATCGGAGTCTGTTTCACATAAGAGTCGAGTTATCATATGACATTTTTGCTTTGGGCATCCTAACTTTTATTATATTGAAAATTTGCACCCCCATTTATTTATCAATAAAAAGTCTAATTCCTATTAGCGTGAAACTTGTCATTTTGTTAAACAAACTCTACAAGTATACCCAAGCCTGAAGTACAAACCAACACATCCATTCTCCATGGTTCGTAGTGATATCTAGGGGCACTCAAAAATAGAAAATACAAATGGGATTAAGTGGTCTGTCACCTTCAGTGATGACCACACCAAAACTACTTGGACATTTCCCGTGAATGAAAAAATATGAAACTGCCAGTGCTCACCCAATTTCAAAGCAAAATTCATTTTCTCAAAAAAAAAGATGCAAAAGACTACTATGACTCCACTCTCAACTCTTATTTGTTCAAAAAAGGACATCATTCACATAAACTCTTATGTTCACACCCCAACAAAATGATATGGCGGAGGGAAAGAACATACATCCTCTCAAAGTGGTCCAATCAATTATACTCACTAACAATGTAACCTAACACTTCCAATGTGATGCAATCCTCACATCCACCTATTACATAAATAGAATGTCCAACAGAGTGCCAAACTTTAACAAACCTCTCAACAACATCATAAAATCATACCCACATATTCAATCATTTACCTCTAACCTGTCACAATTTTTTGTTGCATCATTTTTGTTCATCTACATCAACATTATCAGACCAAACTTAATCCCAGATCAATCACATGCATCTTTGTTATCTACTATTCGGACAAAAAAGTAGTATAAATGCTACTCCTCAGAAACACACATTTTACAACTCCATGAATGTCACCTTATTCAAAAACCAACCTTATTAACCCAAATCTAATATTCAGAAGGAGAGTTAGAATATTAGCTTTGAGATAAAATTCACAAATCTCAAACTCATTTGTCTTATATTCTTGTTGAATTTACTCTTGCCCCACCATCACAAATCAACTTGACTCCACTAAATCTTATCACAACTCACACCAAGAACCAAGAACTCTATGTGTACACCAAAAAGAAAAAACTCAATGAGCATGTAAGGGACAAGATGCAAAATCAGGAAGGCAAATCACTGGATCAACTCCACACACCCCAAATATTCAAAAAGATTTGAATCAATGCATCATGAACACTAAAAGAAGGGAGCACAAGAATGCACAAAATACCCGATAGAATAATTTGTGGCATATTGAAAACTATCATCCTCTTACAAATCTTTGTTCAAAACTTGGATAATATGCAGATTCTATATTCAATCCAAGAGGCCTTATCTATTCCAACTTGGAAAGACGTGAAAGAAAAAACTNAGAAAAAGGATTCATGTGGCCGACCCCACGTAGTGGGATTAAGGCTTTGTTGTTGTTGTTGTTGTTGTTGCAAAAGATTAAAATTATGTGCATGTTTTTTTGTAATTCCTAATTTATGTCATATGTTTCTGGTAAATAAAAACATAAACATTGGATTGAAATCATTTTTCTTTACCTTGTTTAGGATTAATTGCTCGTGTCCTATGATAATTATGTTAAAAAAATATTAGAGCCGGAAACCCTAAGATATCTAACATCCTCATCTCATTAACTTTTGCCTTCTCGACTCAATTATAATTATACATCACATTAGCTTTTCCGCTTCTATTAAACAATGGCAATGATCACGAAAACATGTGGCGCATAAGAAAATCAAATATGATGAGGAAGATGAAGATCGGGATGATTAAATACGCACAACATATTAAGATCAATAAAGACATTAATGAAGATAATTATTCATTATAAGATCAACGCAGATAAATATTGATAATTATTATGATGAAGTTGGTCGTGCACTAGCATCTACTTAGCATAGCTTCAATACATAAGTGTCCTCGTTATGCCAATAAACAGCACAAAAAAAAAATCACAATAACAATCATGCCAAATGCTATTGGACCGCCTATAAATCAGGACACCAGAAAAGGTCTTATTGTTCTTTTTTTATAGTAATCCTGCACTAAATGATACTTTAATCCATCCACCATACAAGAGCTCAACTCTAGAGATAACATAATCATTATAAAACATTTGCAGCTAGTGTGCTAAAAGCTAATGAGATTGTGAAATTTAACAATATGAAAAAAAAAATTGCACTAACAGATAAAAAATGGTTCTATTTTCCATATAAGATATATAGATTCTGTAATGAAACAAAAGCCCTAATGTGTAATTATTTCTTTTAACTGCCCAAGAAAGGCATCTCAAACACAGACTGAAATACATAAATTTATATAAAGCAAATAAATTAAAAGAAGAAAACAAAGAGTAAGAGTTTCACGCTGATCATGTGGCCTTGAACGATATTTAATGAAAAGCATACTCAACAAACATTGAAGTGCTCGTACTTTCTTTAAAAATAAGAGGAAACTATATAACATTTGCCAAAATCACAATTATTGCTAGTTTGTAGTGTTCCATAAAACAAAGAAATATAACTGCTCAAGCCCTGAAATTCAAAGCTTACTCAGGAAAAGTAGTCCAAATATCTTTGTATCTTTCTGCCAAAAACTGGATCTTCTTCTCTATATCCACACAGAACTCACCAGCTATAGATGCTATAAACTTCTCAACATCTATAAGGGCATTTAGCAAATATTCATACATCAGCAGTTCGAATACGAGTGTCTAAATACTAATCTTCTGAAGAGAAAGAAAAATAGAAAAGTAACGTGTAGAAACAGGGGTATTTAATTTCTCAATCGTCAATGTTAAAACAGGATAAGAAGATGATTTTTTTGATAAAACTGATTAGCATTTAATTCATCAGATTAATGACCACATCAAGCATGAGATAGTTTGTAGAACGAATAGTTATTATATTCAAAATGCCACGTATTTCTCACAAATCAAAATAAAGTCTTCTGTTATATGTACCAATAGTGAAATAAATTAGGAAGAGAACATTCATGGAACCGCCCCAAAATTTTCCACATAGATGTAATATTGCTGAAACTGATTAAATTCATCTTGTGCAACAAGGTCTTAAATTTTTACGAACTACAAAGTCCAAAAGATGTGCTATTGCAAGAAGTGAAATGGAAAGGGTTTTACTGGAGCCAAGATCCAGCAACCTCTAATCCTCACTTCCCACATTAGTTCTTGTAAACTTCATGGGAAGATTCTTTGGTCCTTGAGGTTTTTCTCTTCCTCAACAAACTTACAAGAAGGAGAAGCCTAGATAAAGAAAACTTAACGAAACAATTATTTTTGTTGGAAATAAGTAATGAGATGAAAGGCAGTTTTACTGTAATGATTGAATGGCTTAATTTACTGATTTAATAAGAAAATAAAAACTTTGAAGAATAGGCTATGATCTTACAAATAGAAAACATAAATTTCACCTAAACATCAAAATATACATAAATTCCAAACCTAAAAAACAAGACCATTGAACCAAAATTTATGAAATTCAGAATGTCCTAACCATAAATCAAGCACAAAAAATAATGAATTTTGCAAGTAATTGAGCCAAATATCCTACTAAAATAAAATTTGGAAAATCAAAATCATTTAAGCCCGTAGAAATATTAATATGACGGCATATAAAATTTCATTTGGTTTAAAAACTAATAAAACAAATTGACAAATGTTGTATCACCATATTGATACATTAATTAACTCAAAAAAAAGACCTTGAACAACAAATAAATGTATGTTAAGTTCAATGAAAACTTAGCCCAGCATACATGCTTAAAAAAAGTAGATTGAATTTTAATGTCATTGATTCTCGTTTGGGTATGCTGAAAAATAAAACAATATTAAAGAAAAGGTACAAGGAGCTAGGGAAAGTTAGAGAATGCTTGTCCAGGCTATGTTTATGAGCTACTTCATCCTGACACGTGGTTGAAGAAAATGATTCTCATGACGACGCATCAACAAAGATTGGCATGGATGTGTTCATTTCAATTTACAATGAATTTAGTTTACCATAAACGACGTCAAGCGTGAAAGAAATTTGCTACTACCTTACCAATAAGACACAGCAAACAATGGAGACAATGATCATTCAAGTTCAAGATAGAATCAAAAAATGACTCAAGATTCAGCTTTCTTCATAACCAATTGTGAATGGCGAGCCAATAGATGTGAGAGAAAAGCTTACATCACAATTAGTAACGATGATGAGATTTACAATGGTTCAACAGTTCAGATCTAAGTCTACAGTAAAAGAAAGAGGATTACTCTTTCACTCATAAATATTACATGCAAAGTACATGAGCATCAAAAAGAAAAAACAAAAATATTCGAACAATTGAGTAACTCAAAAGTCTACATTAGATCTTTTAATAATGGGCTTCAAGAGAATTTCATTTCATAGGATCGTGTTCTCCACGAAGCCGACCTAGAGGAGTTTATGCTGAGAAAATTAAGTCCAGGGCATCTATCTTCGTTGTGTTACACTCTTGCACTTTTGGATGTTATCTTCTTGTTAAATGTCTCTTTTTATCTTGGGATGCCTCCCATTACATGAATTCCTCTGTGCTCCATCTTCCCACCGCTTTGATGCATCTTATGAAGGCTTAATGTGAATTACTGGCATATTTTGACTAGTGTCCTACGATACTGCTCTAGAACTATTACGAACAGGGACACATCATCCAAACAGAGATATGCAAGTGCCTGATAAGAGGAAAAAAAAAGAAGGAAAGAAGAAAAACGATGCTACCTGAAGAAGAACGAGTAGAGCTACGCAAGGAAGGGCATGGATGTACAATATGGCTGGACCTCTATAACCAAAGTTGGCCATTTACTTGAGCATTTTCTGGGCCAAGTGACTAAGCCCATTAAGTACTTTTGAGAGTATTCATATCAATTGAGTACAATTTTGACACCCATTGAGGTTGCCACCTTCCCTTATGACCCATAATGCTTTTGAGTCTTCCCTTTGTTGCTTGAAAGGGAAAAAAGCCTTGCACCCAATATCCATTGTCTCATTGTTACCCATTTTTCATATTTTACTTCACAATAGCCTCATATGGAGATTTCTAATACATTGCAGGATGCCCTGAAAGTTCCTCTGTGAAAGGAGTCTATCTTCGAGGAGATAGCTCTTGGAAAAAATGGCACGTACTAAGAGGGAAGACAACTGTCGAGTGCAAATGGGTATTTACAATCAAGTATAATTATGATGACTCGGCTGGTTGTTAGAGGATTCACTGAGACATATGTCATTGGTTAATTGGAAACATTCATCTCATTCACAAAACTAAAATCTATAAGAGTTCTTCTGTCACTTCAGCTATCGTGACTAGCCCCTATAACAGTTGAATATAAGAAGTGTCTTTTTCAAAGAGAACTTATAAAAAGAAGTGCATATAGATGGAACCCGATAATTTAGTGAGTAGTTTGGTAAAAAGGTGTGTAAATTAAAATAAATTATTATATGGGTTAAAATAGTCGCCGAAAGCGTTGTTTAAAAATTTATATTGTTTATTAAATGTCAGAGGTATATTAAGCACAAGAAAACCATAAAATGTTTTTCAAACATTCAAAAGATGAGAAGATAGTCATACTGATTTTGTATGTGGAAGATGTAATTCTCACGAGCAATGACATCTATGACATGAACTAGATGAAAACTTATCAATCATTTGAGACCAAGGACTTAGGACCTCTGAGGTATTTTCTTGGCATGGAGGTTGCTAGATCGAAAAAAGGGATTGCTATTGCCAAACAAAAGTTTGTCCTTGATCTTCTAAAAGAAATTGGGATGAGTGGGTGTAGGACTGCTGACACTCAATTTGTTCCCAATCAAAAACAGGGAGATGGGAAAAACTGTGACCCAATAAATACAACAGATTATAAAACATTTGTGAAAAGATTGATAAACTTATCACATACACCGCCAGATATCGACTTTGCTTTGAGCGTAATAAGATAATTTATGCATTCTCCCTATGAGGAAACATATTGAAGTGGTTAATAGGATTCTCGGATACCTAAAAGGTACACCAAGTAAGGGCGTACTCTTCTAGAAGATCACAGAACATAACATAGGCATACACTAATGTGGATTAGGTAGACTCGGTTATTGACAAGATATCAACTTCCAAATATTGTACAAATGTTTGGGGAAATCTAGTTATATGGAGAAGTGAGAAAAATAATGTGGCTGCGACGAGTAGTGCGAAGGCAAAACATAGGACCATGGCTAATTGAGCATGCAAAATAGTATGTTTGAAGAGAATTCTTGAAGAGATGTGGATCATTATAAACATACCAATGAAAATCAATTGTGATTGACACAAGATTGATCCTACTTCATATGTGGGATGCGAGCTGCGACTCCTGTGCAATCAAGGAAGACAATAGATGGTACAAATAATTCGTTTTCCTTCTTTTTATGCTTTCTTTCTCATTATCTTTCATTCATTTTTATTGATTTCCTATATATGCATTGTATTAGGGCTTGAAAGTCAAGTTTGGCATTTGTAGGATAGTCGACGTTCGTTTTCTTCCTTCGAGGGTTGTATCTGAGGGATTGAGTGGTGCTCCAGTTGTATCTCTTTCCCAAAGTGGTGATTTTCTTCCCCTATCCCCTTCCGCATCCTCCCAAATCGCACCCAGCTGCCTCTTCGCTAGTGAAGGAGCCCGAAACAAGATCTTTTTGTTGTTTTCTGCAGTTTATGCATGCTAGTTGCCTTCCACGCCACTTGGTTGTTGCTCCAACTCCTCGTATCCATTTCCCTTGTTGCCTTACTGCCTTTTTGGCCACCATAAATGCCCCTCTGTTCCAGCCATTCCAAACCACTTCCCTGCCTCCCGCACAGTCATGCGACATCAATTTTTGTTGTGAACTTCCTGTTTATAACCCAGGAAACTATTGTCTTACTGTTTTCTGCTACCCAACCACCTCAGTCCATCACCTCCTCACCTTCCCGACCCTCAACAACCACCTCCAACTCCCCTTGAACCCTGCCCTAACAGTAGTTAAGTGTGTCGTGTTTGTTGTTATTTCATATTTCAGTTGGTTGTATCTAACTTCCTATTTGAATTCAAGTAATAATATTTACTTTCCTATTGTTGTGTGAGTTAACTCCAATATCAATGACAATAAAGCGGTCATAAGAATTGCAGAAAATTCAGTGCAGCATAATCAAACAAAGCATGTGAAAATTGACAAGCACTTTGTAAAAGAGAAGATTGATTGTGGAATAAATAGGAGGGGACGTTAATATTTTTGGAAGTTTACGAAGCATCTCCCTTTTTTTTAGTATTTCCTACTCTTAAAGATTGTTATTATTGGTAAGTTAGAATTTTTATTTCCGATTTTAAGCATGGAGATTTTGTGGCTTTCCTAATATGGCAGGCTTCTCCGTTATTTATCTTGTAAATATTTCCTATAAAATTGGAAGAGGAATAATTATTTCTCCTCTCCTAAAAATTACAGACTTTTTCTAAGCTGATCGGCAGAATAGCTTGGAAAGAATCAAAAAAGGATTAAAATCACACAGTCTAGATTTATGCCATGTGAAATTACCAATGAGAAAAAATTCAGGGGGGACAACAGTCAAGGATTCATAAATGGAGAAAAAAAAAACATGATCTGGTAAAACTAGTTTAGAGAATACCATGGCTAGCATTTGTTTTAATCCAAAACATAAACAATAGAGCGTCAACCTGAAAGGAGAAAATCCAACTAATAAAATCATGAGTGTCTAAACACTTTAAAAATAAATAAATTTAAAGGATGCAACAGTATGACCCACACTTCTACTCCACTGACAGGCAATCCGGATGATATCTGCAATGTCACACACTAAATTAAGCTTTTCATCATTTCTGCTTGCATCAGAACACTCAATTTTAATGCAGTCAGAACAGAAAGTTAACTGAGATTCAAGAAATAGTGTGCCCCTGTAGTTAACATAATCAGGGAAAACAACGACTGTATTTTTGTTGTCATCCTGCAAACCAAGAAAATAAGTATCAAACTAACTAATCAAGCTGATAGCAATGTTATCATGAAAAACATGCCCTAAAGAAATCATAGCATAACTGCAGGTCAAAATCAACTTGAAAGCAGACAGAAGTAAACATAGATGCTAGTCTTGGGAAACCTTTGACATGATAAAAAAAAATATTGCAGTCTCTCCCTCATATACAATTCTGCAATTAGCAAAAACCTTTAAATACGTGCAAGGCCAGTAACAAATATCAATACAAGACAAAATGGGCAAGTAAAGTTTACTGGCAAAATCATAGTAATTTAATATAACAAACTTTAAAGCAAATGAAGACCTAACAGAAATGAGCATGGTAATTTACGAAACAGGAGAACATGAAAAGAAGGAATCCACAATGAAAAGCAAGTAACCTTTAAAATAATAAAAAAGCCAAATTTACATAAGTAGCACACAATTCTTATGTATTTATATATCTCACACCTAAACTTTTATATTTATACACACAACATTTTGATGCTTTAAACCTACTAATGAAAAGGTGTATTTAACTTTTAAAAGTGGTGATAGCGCTACTTTTTATGTAATGTGTGTAAATATGAAATTTAGGTTGAGATATGTAAATACATAAGAACTGTGTGCTCTGTATGTAAATGCACCTTACAAAAACAGACTGTTTTTTGAAATTGTGCATTTGATATATTATAGACCATCATAACGCAGTAACAACACTACAAACGCCATCAAATGACCAAGACAATTTAAGGAACAAAAGAATATTGAAAGAATGAATCCATCGTGAGGAACAAATCACTTCAAAATCATAAGAGATAGACCATTCCTTGAAATGATACATTTAACATAGCACAACCTTCATAACACACAATAAACACTATAAAAACCTCGGTATCTAGATATACATTTAGAAAAACCCCATAATGCTTAAAACTACCAGAAAGGTTAATGTTATAATCCTCTATGCCATCCATTAATAAAAAAATATTAAGTTTGGCGTCATTTAGCACTACTCATTCTTCTGCTTGCTTTCCATTCTAGCAAGTTTCACATCTTTGACTTCTCTAGTTTCCACTATCCTTCTCCAACCTTGCCTCAAAGGTATTACTACTCATAATGATAAATCTATCACCGTAGCCAATCGCCAAACTTGAATGATGGATAAGAGAATGCACCATCAAAACCTATCAATTCAGAGATATAATATATTGAAGGAAGTCTGAATAAAAAGAGAAGTCAAAGATGCAGAGGTGTTATAGCCTATTATTGATAGATGTTAGAGGATTAAATAGTACTGCCTTATTAACTAGTGATCAGACCAGTTTATAAACAGGTATAAATGCAATATTTTAGTTTACACCAAAATAGCAAGCACCACTCTCCAAAAATATATAAAACCTTCATATTTCATAAAATCACTCTCAAATAGGAACATACATATTAGTTAGCTCCAACTTGTTCATAAAAAAAGGAATAAAGTAAGAGGAAAAACAATTTTGGTAAAAATATCTGTTGTCTTAGGCACACAATTGACAATCTTCTTGAAAAGCACAAATACTGGATGAAATAACGATCAACATCAATATGGTCGATTATTCCATGGAATAAAGGGCTGCTAACAAATGTTTAATTATTCCAAAAAATAAAGGGTTGCTAGCAATATAGCATGAATGTCATAATAAAGAATCCTAGCTTTGATAATTAAAAACCATTTTTTTCTAAAAGAGTCTTTACCCATATCATTTCATATACAAAGTGTGCATATCACTGATCCAGCCATAGCATTGAAAATGATCACAAAAGTTTAATTCTTTCCAGGTGACCAACTTACCACCAAAAAATACAATATATGGAGTTTGATATCATGTTTTCAACTAAACTAGCATAATTATCAACTAAAAAAGCTTTCACATTCATCTGCTCAACCTTAAAATTTTGCAACCCTTTTCCAAAAGAGTTTTAATAGCTAATAATGC
>JXCR01045203.1:4870-52547 GCA_002079205.1 Phalaenopsis hybrid cultivar | reverse complement strand
TAATTGACTACAAGGCTACAAAGATTTATAATCAATTAAAATATTGATTAAGAAAATAGAATAAAAATTATTAAATTAGATTCAAATGATGTTTTAATATAAATAATAATTTTTAAATCATACTCAAATTCTTATTGTCTTATGGTTACATGATTAGGGTTTTTAAAATGACTATTTGTTCGTGAACAGCTCGTGTTCGGCTCGTTAAGCAAACTAGCCGAACATGAACACACTTTTTGAGCTCGAAATATAAACGAGCCCTGACTCGTTTACACCCCTATCCACTAGAATAAGATCAAAAGGCTAGACAGTGAGTGAAAACCCAATCAAATCTGACAATATGTTTATATTGAGCAAGGGGTCGAGGTTGTCGAAAATGAACCTTAAGAGAGCTAGAAATAGATGGGGAAAATATTGAAAGTATACTTGCACCAAAAACATAAAAAAGTGACAATTTACATCTGTTCAATGAATATATTTTGAGGGGTGATTTGTTGCCTTGTAGGAAATTTTGTTGTAGTTGGTTGAGTTGTCGAGAATGAACCTCAAGAGAGCTAGAGAGAGATGAAAAAAATTTTCAAAAGCCTGCTAGCGTCAAAAGCATAAAAAAGTGAAAATTTACTTTAGTTCTATCAATATATTTTGAAATGAGACTCATTATACTGATGGTAAGCCTGATTCTGTTCTTATTCTTGTCTTTTAAATTGTTTAGAAGCTACACAAGATAACTGACATTTTATTAAAAAAATCAGCATTAAGTTGTTTTCTTTTTTAAGCAGATGTTTTTTTGATTGTTAAATTTTATTATCCACAATTGATTTTTTTTATTTTTTTTGGTGGACTTCTAGATTATGGGGGTTGTTAAATTATTTTGTAAAATGAATAAAGCATATCCAATCTCCTTATTTAAAAGCAACAAATGATAGCTAAATTATGAATTAGTAAACCTACAATTTGTGTTTTTTTTTCATTTTAGCATGTCATCCTAGTTATTACTAGGAACCCTAAACCAATCATTGTCCTATATTAAATTAGTATTAGAACCTAGGTTGATGTGAACATGTCACTTAAAAGTGCGGCAAATTCTTAGGATAAATTAACATATCACCAAAAAAATGTTCAAGATATTTTACAAAAAATAATAAAGGTATTATTTAACAATAAGATCAATTAAGCCCAATTATACATTGAATTAACGAGTAACTTAAGACATTAGAAATTGATCAAATAAGATCAATTACACCCACATGAATCACATAACAAATCTAACCTAAATGAAGAACATATTCATAAGATTGTTGGAAGGCATTACACTCACCATAAGAGGCATAATCAACATAGATATCATAGGGAATATGCCAATGCAAATTATGAGAACAATCAAGGACAACCTTATGAGATCAATGAAAATATACTAGGAAGGTTACAATGGATGCCACAACTTACACTGGGAGGAAAGATCCTAAAGCCTTCTCAGATTGAATAAGCGATCTAGATAACTTTGATTGGCACTTTAAGTACGGAAAACAAGTAAGATTTGTCAAACTAAAATTTATTAGCCAAGCAAATATGTATTTGTTAGGTGAAAGATGACAGAAGAAATGCTTGAGATTAAAGTTTACCACAACATGGGCTGAAATGAAAATGTTGCTGAAAGAAAAATATTTCTCAGAATTTAGTTTGCTCAAACAATGAACTACAATTATGATGGGAGGAGTACAGTAATAAATTTGAAGCATTGTTATTGCGCTATAAAATAAAGGAGTATCCAAAAACTATCGTTTTTATAGATGAGTGAATTAAGACGGAATCTAAAGAGAGTTAGACTAACGCAAAGAGCCCATTCAAATAGGCTAATAGATATCGAAAAACTAAAATAAATTCTTACACCCAAAGAAAATTATTCATACATTAAAAAATTTTCATTTATGTTACACGTTAGAAAATTCGCGACGATAGAGTAATTTTATGCCTTAGCTCGGTATAACTTTTCAACGCACATACAGAAAGGGGTGCAAGAGATAGCCAGTTTTTTTATGTAGAAAAACCTAGAAAGTCAAAAAATAATAGAGTCTAGACAATCCACTAGAAAATTAGAAGAAGAAAGGCTGACTCTTCACCTAAATTAGGAAACATGAGATTATAAGAACGGAACTTCAAAGTTTTATAATATCAGTTTGGCCACAACAACCATAATTGGGCTACAAGAATTGTAGTGGTTGCTACAATAACAGTAGTTGGTTGCTATAATGCTCTTACTAGGTTGTAACAATTAGTGGTGATGGTCGGAGGCGACCTTTGGTGGTAGGAGGCGAACTCCAATGACCGATAACAAATGTTGACATTTCAAGAGTTAAGCTTTAGTTGTTAAGTGCTAAGTTTTAGTTTTCAGTTTAATCTCTTCTCTCATCTTACCCACCCCCCTTCCCCCTTTCAAGTGAAGAATAGCAGCCTATTGATAATTTTTTAGAGGTGCATTTTGGTAAATTTGGTCAACCTCCCAAAACACTATTGGATGATCCACATTAATTTCCTTGATCACTAGAAATTTTTTCAATATTTAACTGCCTTAATGATTTTGGAATTACAAGATATTGGGCTCTTGGATTCCTCTCGTCGAGACGCTCAACTTGACTATAAGTATAACATATTTAAAGATTATTTTCTCTTTCAATTGATGCATCAAAGTATTCAAAAACACTTCAAGTGTTTGATTTGGGCTCATTTAGATATGAATTAGAGCACTTTTAGCATCATCGAGTTTGTCTACTCGAGATGCTTAGTTTGACTATAAACTTAGTAAATTCGAGGCTCGAATGATCCAAAATTTGAATTTGAAATATTTTTTTTACTAAAAATGCATCGACCTTTGTGTCGGATGATAAATTCTATTAATGACACATCAATTTCAATCAAACAAGCGACCCAAAGCAGTCATGCAAAAAGTTAACAACACCATTAACAACAAAGAATCAATAAGTAAAGCATTGGTTACCCAATCAAGATTCAAAATTACCACTAACGTTTGTTTAAGTTTTACTAAAGAGAACACTATCTGTGAATTTCTAGCAGAAACTTGCATATTAATGTCGAGGAAGAAGATAACAAAGAAGATCAAAAAAGGGAAGATGTGCATGAATGCAAAGAAATGAATAATCATATGAATGCTTTGATTATAAGTTCCTGAATCATTAGTTGTATAATTGTCGGTCCTACAATTGAGCTGGATCAACTTGTTGCACACATAAAAAATATTTGGCCCTGTCAATGTATTTCGAGCATTTCATCCTAAGTTGACCTACGTTGTGTGATTTGATGTGACTCACTTCAAATAGACCAATGCTTACACATTCAAATCAATGCTAGACAGATTGTTTCAAAATCCAATAAACTTAAACACATTTTCACATCAAAAGTTAAAAAATGAACAGCAAAAGCCCTTAAATTTTCAAAGAGGAAGTTGTTAAGAAGAAAAGTAAACCTAGAGGGATGATTTACATCTTACTAGCAGTAGCATTAAACCAAGATGATGTTGAAAACGTATCAGCACCCAAGGATGTTAGTTATTTGCTCTTTGAATTTAGGAAACTACAACCTTATGACCTAGCTGACGAGCTAAAAATTAGTGATATCCACTTTACCATTTACTTGATCCCAAGGTCATCATTTGCCCTATTTATCACCCATATTGAACATGGTAAATTAACAAGGCCAGTGGATTTCAAGGCTCTTTCCCTTTGATCTTATGCTATCGAAACCTACTCAATTAAGCTTACTTCTACAAGATTAAAGCCATTTATAACCACATTACTTGTAGCAAGCTGCTCAGTTAACAAATTTTAAAACCCTCCGTAAAGAGAGAAAAAAAGGGGTACAGCAAAACATAAGAATTAGAAGACAATTGAAAAGCAAGAAACAATATGCCATAAAATTTTTAGGAGCAACCAATTTAAAAAGAAAAGTAGTTGTTGTCCCATTTAAGGAATAAAGTATTCAACTTTTCTTGTAGGCATTAACAAAATTAAAGTTCAAAACATTAACAGAATGTCATTAAGCAACCAAATTAACTAAACTTGGCATCCATGGTTGTTCTTGATAAGGAAATGTTTGCTAACCCTCTGTCCACAAGCAGAATGGCAGAGTTCCAAAGCTTTGCATTCTGGATAACCTAAAAAGGCAGAATTGTCATTAATGAAGCACAAAGATTTCATTAACACAAAAAAAAAAACAAAAAAAACAAAAAAAACAACTGCTCACCATCACTCTCAGGAAAATCCGCACTAATTGATGAAGTTTCAGATGCCGATGTGCAGCTTTCTTCTTCATCTGACATCATATTTACAGGTTCTTCCTGCAAAAACTCCACGATCAACTGAATGCAGAGATGTAGTTTGTCTATTTCCTAAGTTAACACCACAATGAAACATACAGAAGAATGTAGCTCGGAGTCTTCATCATAAGCTGAAGCTGCAAGGATCGCTGAAGTTCCCATTACCAGACCTCGGACAAGACTTTCAGGTCCACAATCACAATTGCATATTTTAGTATGTTCATGATAGCTTCTTGAGCAAGCCTTAACATCATCCAACTCATATTTTTCTTCAGTAGAAACCACATTTCTATCTAGTGTAGACCTCTCAGGGCTATCAACTTCCTGTAAATCGATAAGTGATAGGGCGGATACATCTGGTTGTTTTAAATGACAAGAGCCTGATGAAACTGCAAATACGAAATAGAACTTTACTACCACTGAAGTCTACTCAGATTAAACTTGAGTCAAACTTTAAGAAAATTGCTTGCCTTAAAAGAACGGGCAAAAGGAAAAACAAAGTTTTTACAAACTGGAAAGCTTCAAAAAATAATTTATGACATTTTCAGCGATATTCTTAAGAAAATGAAGCAAGACCAGTGATTTTAATGGTTAATACCTTGGCATAACTGGTTCAAACTTTAAAATCATTACAAGTAATCATTCAAAATGATGAAAGCTTAATGTTAAGTCGCCTTGGCATTAGGAGTTCAAATCTTAAAATCATAGCAAAAAGTCGTTCATAATGCTACTTAATTCAGTTAAAAAAGTATGTGTGGCCCCTTCACATCTTACCACTATCTGTATCTCAAACCAGTTGAGCAGGTTTAACAAACAGATAAGCAAATAAATAATTAGTTATTCTAAAATCTTGCTAATGAACCATTTCTAACATGTATGATTAAATTTCCATAACAATTTTTCTAATCAATCATGAAAAACAAACAAAAAGCAAAAGAGAAAATATTTAACCATGTCAAATACCTAAAACCAAGTAGGATTTTGTTAATGAACTGGAAGGCAAGGCTGATGGCATTAAAAAGGTGGATCGGTGATGATATCCAGAAGAAATTAACACAATTACTACAAAATCTGCAGCAGTTTCAGCATGACTTCAGATTAGATTAAAAGCCCTTTGCCAGTCATTTATATTAAGAGCTCATTGACATAATTGTAGGCTGTCCACTCTCATCTATTTACATTACTTTAGATAAACCAACGCAATCAATATATTACACAATCTCAATGAATTTTACTGTACGCTTTCTCTAATACATAGCTTCTGTAATTTATGAATTCAAGTTCTGCTGCAACTAGCTGAGCTACGATGACGATGACAACAACAACAAGCATTTATTCCACTACGTGGGGATGGCTACATAAATCTTTTTTCTCCGCTATCCCGTTGTCATATTTTCATTTAATTCTAATAAATTAAGATCATTTTTATACAACTTGCCCAAGTGTTTTTAGATCTACTTCTACCTATCTTAACATAAATTAAATTTAAAACATCCATTCTCCTAACTGGGTCATCAGATTTAATGTGACCAAACCATCTAAGGCGACTCTCTCTAATATTCTCTGTCACTGGAGGTACTCCAACCCTTTCACGGATATACTCATTTTGCATTTTGTCTCTAAGTGTAAAGCCCCTCATCCACCTAAGCATTTCTTCCATGAACAATTAAAAAAAAAACAAAATGCTATTCTTAGCTAGTTCATTATAGAAAATAGTTAGTATTTTGCTCTTCTTAAACAAACTTATTGTATTGGAATTTAGTTCAACTCTCAAAAATCCCATTACAGCCATAAAATCAATCTACACCACTATAAATCTAAATTGAGAATCCCCCCGAGTATATAAGTAACGAACATATACTTAGGCTTTAATTTGATCCGTGACCCGACCATACTTTAAATGCAGATTTTCATTATTTCACATATGAATTTGGCATAAGAACAATGCATGTATTCGATAACTTAAATGTATGACACGGGAGGGACCAGGGGACACATTTTGCGACCATTGCTACAGTGTTGCTTTAGTGACGCAAACTCCCACGAGTGAGGGCAGCATGGACCAATCCAAGGCACATTCAATGACTTAAATGTATGACACGAGAGGGATCTAAAGACACATTTTGCAACCATTGCTACATTGTTGCTTTAGTGCCACAAACTCCCACGAGTGAGAGCAGCATGGACCAATCCAAGAGGGGTCGATCGACCATTCCTTTATGTGGATTTCCCACTTATTTGGAGTGGGACCTCCTACTCTTCATCTTAAGACAATTTAGACATTATTTCTTGTGTTTTAGATTAGATTTTGGCATTAATCTTTGTCAGGACGGTTGTCGACATCTATTTTTTTCCCTTCAGGGGCTGTATCTGAGGGTTGGGTGCTGCTCCGACTGTATCTCATTCCCAATATGGTGATTTATCCTCCCCCCATCGCACCCCAGCACTCCACATCGATCTTCCATGTTGTCACTGCCCTCAGAACAACAGCTTTTGTTGTTTTCACTGCAGCATTCCCATTCCAACCCTTCTTGCTCGCTGCCCCCATCCCAGACAGGCACCCCTTGCTGCCCTACATTCCCCCGAATCGCTTCTTTGGTGTCGTCATCCGAAAAACAGTAAACTTGTTTTCCTGTTGTCTCTAGAGCGTTCCAACATTTACTATCTCACCCCACCACTCCACCTAAAACCTCATTTCACCCACCTACCTTCGCTCACCAACCACACAGCCAACCTCCACCACCCATGGGCCGAGCCTTAGTGTGAGTCTCTTTCATATTTGCTGTAATTTCCCTTTCAAGTGTGTGTAATTGTAACCATCTATTTGGTTTTCAGTAATAATTTGATGTTCCTATGGTGGTTTGGGTTGACTCTAGTATTAATGTACCACTTGAATAATCTATTTTCTCCTTAATTTAGCTTTAAATCAATAGTTTTAGCTTGATCAATATAATTATTCAAAGTTATCACTAATAAACAATTTAGCCAACTCAATCTACTTTCCATAGATTATCAAAATAATGGAATTAATCCCTTTCATGCCTTAATATAAATAAAACCAAACCAACGGGATTAAGGAAAGTGCACAATCTTGAGCCGGAGTTAGATAATTCAAATGGAGAAATGACACAAAATTACTTTGTTATCAAACAGTGCTAAAACAAATTTTGTAAAATAATTAAGCCTATTATGTTATATGAATTTGATTGTTGGAGCGAAAAATAATAAAATTATGGTTGATGAGTGGAGAAAGAACTTTATAAATGGCACAGGGATTAGCACCAGTTCTAAAAGTAGCAGCATACAATAGATTTAGATGACGTTTTAGATGTACAGTGGAGAATAAATAAAGCACAAATAAGGTCAGAAGATAGTTGCGATGCAGAAGATCTAGAAAAAACAAGTAGACCAAATGTTATAAGGCTAGAAGTTGTGCAAAATAACTTGAATCAAATTAACACTTGAAGCAACACCCAAAATGAGTGATGACGAAGAAAGTGATAATGTTTTAAACATTTCTTCATAGTAAAGTTTCATACTTATTCCATAAGCCTCTCATAAATTCATAATATCCTCAAAACAATTAGCCAAAACCAATTTAATTGGGTGTATATAACATGGTTACTTTCAAGCAATTCAGTTTTTTTTTCTTGGTTCAATGATTTAAATAGCCAACATATTCTAGTGGTCGTTAGCGTCTCAAAGTTTTTAAAATAATACTCAATCTAATGAATGATAAAGCTAGTTTGCAGATTCTTACATCTACTTCCATTTCCATCTTCTGGATTGAAAAAGTTACCTAATATTATATTCTTAGCACTTCATCAACTGCAATTTTATCTTTGTCCTCTTCTACCACCTCTTCCTCCATATAATGTGTCCCCGTGTCTTTCTGTTTGCTAGCTCAGAGCTATTCTTGCTGACTTCGAGCTACAATATCTCCTCCTTCCTGATGTTGCGCTTTCAATTGGTAATTCAAATGTTCAAGTTAACTTACACTCGACACCATTTTTTTTTAAACCATTTTTTCACACTTTGGCTATAAAATCTTCTAGATTTATTTAATCACAAATCATTGTTGTGCTCAATGACCCGCAATATTGTCCAAATTACAGGAAATAAGATTCAGAGCCTTCTAGTTTTGTTTCTTCCCAGCTGCTCAAGCACCTTCTGCTACTTATACTTCTGCTTTATTACATTTTTCAACAACACTTCTTTTTAATTTTTGTGTACTAGAGGACTCGCAGTAATAGATAGAGGGGATATTATCATCTTAACATAAAATAAAGCTCCCACAAAATAAAGATAAATGACCAATTATACATAAGAAACGATAGCTTTTTACATTGAAAACAAATAAAAAGAAAGAGCACAAGGTTTAGCCCAATTGAAGTCGGTTCACCATTTGAGTTGAAGATTACAAAAATCTGTTGATGCCAGAGCTAGTTAAAAAAACAGCGGAAACACACAAAGCAAATTTTTATTGATGCAGAGAGAAGGTTACAACACAACACAATAGAAAATAATAACACAAACCATGAACGACACAAGCAAACACCTCTAAAGTGTATTCCAAGGGAGGTGGAGGTCGGCTATGTGGGCAGGATGGTTGGTAGGGGTGGTGGCAGCTAAGGAATTTTGGTGGTAGAGAAGGGAAGGTGCAGAATTGCAAGGACAGCAATGATGGAGGGTTGGGCAGCAGGTTTTGTTGCATAACAGCGGTGCTTGCAGCTGGGATGAAGACTGAGGAGAGAGACAACAATGCTGGACAGTAGGAACGGACCGGTTGAAGGTTGGGGTGACGTGTTTAGTAATGCCGAAGGAAGGGCCGGTTGGGTGCTGGTAAGAAGTCTGGGAAGCTGGACTTGGGAAGGACTAGGTGCCGAGAGGAAGTCTCAGAAGCGGGACAGCAAGGTTATGTTGTTGGGGAAGGGCGGATGGGTGCTTGGACGCGGCGGAGGAGGAGAGGGGGATGAGAGGGGTTAAGTAAAGGTAAAAATGAAGATACAACACCACCTCGAAGTAGGATACAGTCGGAGCACCACCACCTCCTTGGATACAAACCTACAAAGAGAAAAAATCTCCACACAGAAAATCTGAAAGCAAACACAACAAAAACTTAAGAAAACTCAAAGCATAACACCCCCTATTTATAATGAGGACTATGACTTATTTTAGACAATGTTTAAAATAAGAAAGAAGAATAAAAATAATAAAAATTCAGATTCACGAAAGAATGAATAAACTAATATAATTTCATATTAAGCAAGGATGAATAAACTAATATAATTTTAGATTAGGCAAGGATGAGTAAAATAAGTCAGAATTTAGAATTGTTAAGGACTTATAATAGGAAATTATTGTGAAGGAAAGAGGGATAGGGAGAGCTGTAGGGCCGGCAGCCCCTCACCATGAGGACCGGTTTGTTGGACCGAACTCTCCAGGCTAGTCCTCCATAGCCCACGTGTCATCTGCCCTCCATAAAACGAAGGATGTGTACAAAATTTGCACGGTAAAAAATGTCTTTAGAGATGTCAGAGATAGAATTCTTAGACAATGGAACGCAAAAGATGTTAGCCCTAGTTGACAACAGGTGACGAAAGAAGAATGATAAGGTTACCTCTGTGGGTTAACAATGGGTGAAGGCAAACGAGCAATGAAGACGGTCAACGTCGATCAATGGCGGGCAATGGAGGATGTCAACATAAATTGACAAAGATAAATGTGTAAAGACAATGATGGACATTAGAATCAATTGCTAGCTCTAAACTTGAAAGACAAGTGTTAAAAGGTAGTCAACAATATATGAATTGCTAGTCAGAGGAATGATTCAAGGGATCAGAAAAAGTGTAGAAGTCTGGATAGGTGAATTCGCACAAGCACCTAGCGGGGGCTCAAAATCATAGTTAAAACTCTGGAATTCTCAAATCCAAGAATTCTCTATATCAAAACTTATTGCTAATATGTAAGAACAGAGCCTAGTTATAGATTTCTGGAGAAGAAATTTCGGTCAAATCAAATAAAGTTGAGTTTACAAAATATGATGAATCCAAAGTATACGCCCTAGTTTAATGTACTTAATTTATGTCAGTATTACCCTCCTATAAAACAAAGTATGCTTCAAAAAAATCACTTGGGAAATAAGCTAAAGACAAATTACGTTTATTGTTCCTACCATCACTATTAATCCAAAACCAAAAGTTCAAAATTGCCTGAAAGGGATTGAGCTCCAGTGAAATTAAGTCCAAGACAAAATGAATAAATGACGTTTATTGTTTCTCCAAGCAAAGCAACCTTTTTTTAGGAGAATACACTTCTCCACAGAAGAATATTCAATAACTAACAATAAACAGAAGGGTGACAAACGCGACATTGCAGGCTTCTTCCCAACTTATGGCCCTGTTTCAAGCTAAGAGCTGGATGTATGGATTGTGAATTCCATTACATCGTATAACATGTTTTTCTAAGAATTTAGAGAAGTTCCGTTAAAAAGAGACATTAGCCAGTTGAAAGCATAAATGAAAAACAAATTCTACAAGAGAAGTCATTCCTAGATATCAATGTATTTAAGTCAGTCCAGAATTCAATCAATAATCAATTTTTGCACCACTAGCTTGTAAGAAACCAATTAGTAGGTAACAACTTTATGGCTAAGAGGTATCATGGAAATAGCTAGGCATAGCTGCTTTCTAACGCAGTTGCAAGAAAATTAAACAAAACAAGATAGACATTTTTTTTTTCAAGAACTAAATATCCAATATGTTGTGGAAAATAACCTTACTTGGGTATTAAATAATTCTACTTCACAATAGCGGACATAATTGTACAACAACAATTTGCAAGAAAAACTTGGGCTTATAGCACAAAACCATTCAACCTAAGCAAATCCCCAAAAATATTAGAAAGTCAGCGCATCTCATTCCATTCCATGAAATAGCTACACATGCAAGACCATTAAATATAAAAGTTATATTTTGCACATAAAATGTCTATCCTCTTCCCCGTCTTTCTCAACCCACTTCAAAAAGAATTAAGATCTTTTAATCAATATTTCAATATGCGTGTAAAGCTTCTTGTGGTTGGCTTTACCCTTTCTTCCAAAAGTAGTTCACCAAAAGAATATCACATTTTCATATTTACCATGGCCTGCTGAACTAAACAACTACACATAAAAGATTACAATGTGTATAACGTTCTCCAACAAACACCAAACAAAATCCAAAAACATAAATCGATATTACAAAATATACAAAGTATGAGTGTGTGTGTATGCCATCTATTGCTTGATCTTGGCATCACTAGTATCATAATTCGCTAAAAGTAAGCATTCTATTTTACTCTTCTGATTTTGTTTTCATATTGTTACCATATCCAAATTATCGCATGACCAAAATTACCTAAAATAAGAAACAACACTATTTATTACTTTAATAGTTCAATGTTGTTGAGGATAATCCCTTTTATTAAATTTTCCCTTATTGGTCACTTCTCTTGCCTGTATATAAGTACCTATGCGTGTGTATTATCAAAAATAGTAAAGATGTAGTCCTTTAAAACACTCCCTACAGACATGCAATCACAATCATGATCTGGAATTCTCCTAATCTTCTCCAAACACCTCATTAATATCACACTCCTTGAACTTTTAACCTCCATTGATCCGCTCTTCACACCTACCTCTAATTGTGGCTAGTCAATGCTTTACCAACTTCTCACTCAATGAGATTCTCATCATCATCTACCACTAATGAACTAGGTCTTGTCTATTATTTATAGATTTGTACACCTCTGCAATCAACCTACATTGCTCATCAACAACTATGGCAGTATCTTTTGTCCTCACAATGTCAGCAATATATGTTGAAATGTTCATCAAATGATGCCCTCTATTGCTACCCTCACCTAAAGATCTTAACTTTGATATGCATATCCAATTTAGGCAACCATTGGTCAGCTATTATATTTGAGCAGGAGCAATTATTCTATCTTAATTATACATTATTGTGTTTTAATTTCTTTCATTTTTATCATGATGATTTGATTTTCCCGCCAATTGTATGAGAGCTAGTTTGAGTTGTGTGTATATTTATTATTTGCTTCATGAAAAATTAGAGGATTTATTCCTCCCAAATATAAGCAGGTATCGGAGGAAACAAGCAAACCCTAGCTCTTCTCTCAATCGTCAGAACCTCTCCAACAACCGTTGAGCAGACTAAATCTTATAGTCAGACTCCCCTAGGCAACGGCAGTAGTTTTCTCCAAGCAGCGACCACAACGGCGATCTTGTTCAGGAAACGACCCCAGCGGCAGTCTTCTTAGGCCGCAATGACCTCAACAGCGGTTTCTATCCTGCGACTCAACTCAGGTTTTGCGACCCATACTTGTGCATTCCAGCGACGCAACTGAGTTCCTACGACTCAGACATTTATATTTTGGCCTACGGACTCATCAGCACCCCATCTCCTCTCTCTAGTGTAACTAACAAAGACCATGACATTTGAGTTTCTTTGAAATCACAGAAGGACCTCGACGTCCACTTTTCTCTCTGGTGAAAATCAAAGAGACCTTGGCGGCAAATTTTCTTTCTAGTGGGAATCACGGAGAGACCTCAAAGACCATTTTTTTCTCTCTTGTGGAGAATAGAGATCTTTGCGAAGACAGTTTCCCTTTCGGGTGTAAATCTTGTGTCGGCTACAGACTGTTTCTCACTCTAGCAGATATTGTGACGACAATAAACAGTTTCTCTTTCTGAAGTAAATCCTCACGACCAAATGATGAATGAAAACTACTTCTTTCTCTTCATAAGTTACTTCTTAACTTGAGCCTAGGATGGTTGGTTCTATGGCATATGCAATATCTTCCTATATCACTAATCACAAACTACATGTCAACAATTTCTTCCAACGGTCCCAATCTGTGCTCATCTGGGGTAAAGAAAAAGATGATCGTCTCAACCGAAAAAAGTTAAGACCAAACATCAAACATGAAAGATTGAATATCATATGATCATATCATGGCTTGTCAACTCCACAACCACAAAAATTTGAGAAAACTTCCTCCAATAAAAACGGCAAAAGAAATCTAGGATGCCACAAAGAAAACGTATTCAAGTGTTGACAACACCTCTGAGTTGTTAGACATTGAAACTAGATTGCATGACCTGTGGCAATGTGAGTTAAAATTTTAGTCAATACTTCAACAATTTGTCTAAATATTGGCTCGAAGTAGATATGTATGAAACATACACATGGAGGTGTTCACAAGCTGCTCTTTACAAAATAATTGTTGAACAGAAGAGACCAATCATGTTTCTTCTAGAACTCAACAATCAATGAGATGAAGTCAAAGGAAGAATAATGGGAACCAAAGCTCTTCCCTAAATTTGTGAAGTTTTTGCTGAAGTGTGAAGGGAAGAGAACGAGAAGAAATTCATGATGATAGATAATTACATTACATCAAATATTGACAACTCGGATTTATACACTCACAAATCACCTCAGAAAACAAATCAAAGAGAAATAGACCCTGGTGTGAACATTGCAATAAGCTTGATCATTTGAAGGAGAAGTGTTGGAAAATTTATGGAAAATCTACAAATTGGAAACCAAACAAGGTCAAAGAAAATGAGGAAAATCAGGCAAATAAAGTATCAAATGAAGATCAGCCATACGGACATAGTCCATTCAGTAAGAAACAACTTCAAGCTCTCCAAAGAATTATGGAACATATTATGAACCTTCTACTAGTCATCTAGCACATTAAAATAGTCTTCCATGTGCTCTTGTTGCCATCAACAAGAAGAATCGACCTTGGACAGTGGACTCTGGAGCATCAAATCACATGACTGGTGATATCACTGCTTTCAAGTTCTTTCATTCTTGCAAAACCATGTGCAATTAGAACCACTGATGATTCAATCTCAAATGTGGAGGGAATAGGAAGTGTGAAACTCACAAAGAGACTTATTTTTCAATCTGTTATTTATGTTCCTAAATTTCACTTCAATTTATCGTCTATCAGTAAACCCGCTTATGACAAGAATTATGTTACTAAACTCTACCCTAATTTGTGTGGATTTAAGGTGATGTGCTAGGAAAAGGTGATCGGCAATGTTGATATGTATTGTAGACTATATCATCTCACTAGGACTCACTTCAAAAGGATCCCATTATTCGCAATTCTCTGAGTCAAGTCTTGTATCGGAGTCTGTTTCACATAAGAGTCGAGTTATCATATGACATTTTTGCTTTGGGCATCCTAACTTTTATTATATTGAAAATTTGCACCCCCATTTATTTATCAATAAAAAGCTTAATTCCTATCAGTTTGAAACTTGTCATTTTGTTAAACAAACTCTACAAGTATACCCAAGCCTGAAGTACAAACCAACACATCAATTCTCCATGATTCGTAGTGATATCTAGGGGCACTCAAAAATAGAAAATACAAATGGGATTAAGTGGTTTTTTCACCTTCAGTGATGACCACACCAAAACTACTTGGACATTTCTCGTGAATGAAAAAAATATGAAACTGCCAGTGCTCACCCAATTTCAAAGCAAAATTCATTTTCTAAAAAAAAAATGATTCAAAAGACTACTATGACTCCACTCTCAACTCTTACTTGTCCAAAAAATGACATCATTCACATAAACTCTTATGTTCACACCCCAACAAAATGATATGGCGGAGGGAAAGAACATACATCCCCTCAAAGTGGTCCAATCAATTATACTCACTAACAATGTAACTTAACACTTCCAATGTGATGCAATTCTCACATCCACCTATCACATAAATAGAATGCCCAACAGAGTGCCAAACTTTAACAAACCTCTCAACAATATCATAAAATCATACCCACATATTCAATCATTTACCTCTAACCTGCCACAATTTTTGGTTGCATCATTTTTGTTCACTACATCAACATAACCAGACCAAACTTAATCTCAGATCAATCAAATGCATCTTTGTTGTCTACTATTCGGACAAAAAGTGGTATAAATGCTACTCCTCAGAAACACAAATTTTACAACTCCATGAATGTCACCTTATTCAAAAACCAACCTTATTAACCCAAATCTAATATTCAGAAGGAGAGTTAGAATATTAGATTTGAGATGAAATTCATAAATCTCAAACTCATTTGTCTTATATTCCTGTTGAATTTACTATTGCCCCACCATCACAAATCAACTTGACTCCACTAAATCTTATCACAACTCCCACCAAGCACCAAGAACTCTATGTGTACACCAAAAAGAAAAAACTCAATGAGCATGTAAGGGACAAGATGCAAAATCAGAAAGACAAATCACCGGATCAACTCCAAACACCCCAAATATTCAAAAAGATATTGAATCAACACATCATGAACACTAAAAGAAGGGAGCACAAGAATGCACAAAATACCTGATAGAATAATTTGAGGCATATTGAAAACTATCATCCTCTTACAAATCTTTGTTCAAAACTTGGATAATATGCAGGTCCTATATTCAATCCAAGAGGCCTTATCTATTCGAACTTGGAAACACGCGAAAGAAAAAACACTTGCCTTGAAAAGAATTATAAATGGATCATAACAACCATGCCACTTGGGAAAAGAGTTGTAGGGTGAAAATAGGTATTCATTGTTAAATACAAAACAGATGAGAGCACAAAAAGGTTCAAAGCTAGACTTGTAGCAAAATGGTTCACTCGGTCTTATGGGATTGATTACTATAAAATATTTGCATCAGTGATGAAACTCAACACAGTAAGAGAATTACTGTCATTGGTTGTAAATCGGGACTGGCCTTTTCATTAGCTAGATATTAGACATACATTTCTTGATGGGGATCTTGAGAAAGAAGTGTATATGGAGATATCTCCATGATTAAAAAACAACACAAATAATTGGTTGGTATGCAAATTAAAGAAATCATTGTATGAGTTGAAACAATTACCCAGAACATATTTTGAAAGGTTCACCAAGACAATTCTTACCCATATGTATTATCAGTATCAGACTGATTACACTTTATTTGTGAAATCAAATAAAAAATGTATGGTAGTCATCCTTATTGTATATATAGAGTACATCATTCTTACAGGCAATGACGTGAAGAAACTTGAAAAAATCTAAAGAATAATGGCTTCTAAGTTGTAGGTCAAAGATCTTGGAACTTTAAGATACTTCATGAGAATAAAAGTAGCTAGACCCAAAAAAGGCATTATCATATCATGGAAAAAATATATCCTTGACTTATTGAGACAATGTTGGGATGCAAACCAACAGATATTCCTATGGATCCTAATCAACGAGCATCAAAAGAAAAATATAACATCCTAATTGAAAAGGGGACGTATCAAATAATAGTTGAAAAACTTACCTAATTGAAAAGGGGACGTATCAAATAATAGTTGAAAAACTTATTTATCTGTCACATATAAAACCTGACATTGCTTTTTCTTTGAGTATGGTAAGCCAACTTATGAATGATCAAAATGAAGATCATATCAAAATGGTTTTTCAAATTCTGAGGTACCTAAAAATGACTTCAAAATGTGGATTAAAATTTAAGAAAGTTGAGAACCGTGGCATTAAGATGAACATTGATGTTAGTTAGGCATGAGAACTGATTGATAGAAGATCTATCGATGGTCACCATTCATTTGTATGGGGACATTGTTACTTTAAGAAGTAAAAAGCAAGTTGTGGTGAAAAGAAGCAAACCAAAGCATTATTAAGACGTTCAGTGATAGTCAATAAGCCATCAATATTTCAAATAATCTAGTACACCATTATCAAACCAAAAATATAGAGATTGAAAGACAATTCATCTCTGAGAAATTCAATAGAGGGATTGTTCAACTTAGTTATATCCAAACTCAATACTGACATTCTTACCAAGACTCTTCCTCAGCACAACTTCAATGATATAAGAAACAAGTTTGGGATGTACTAAATATACAACCTAATTTGAGAGGGAGTACTCATATGCATATCCAGTTTACGAAACCGTTGGCCAACTATTATATTTAAGANGATTGACAGACAATTCATCTCTGAGAAATTCAATAGAGGGATTGTTCAACTTAGTTATATCCAAACTCAATATATGATTGCTGACATTCTTACCAAGACTCTTTCTCAGCACCACTTCAATGATATAAGCAACAAGTTTGGGATGTATAAAATATACAACCTAATTTGAGAGGGAGTATTCATATGCATATCCAGTTTAAAAAATCGTTGGCCAACTATTATATTTAAGGGGAGAATTATTCTCTTAATTATCCATTATTGTGTTTTTATTTCTTTTATTTTTATCATGATGATTTGATTTTCCCTCCAATCTAAGATATATATATTTTTTTATTATTATTTGCTTAATAAAAAATTAGATAGTTTATTTCTCCCAAATATCTACACTTACATGTGCCTTCTCTCATCTGCATCTCACTTTGAATCCTTGCATCTAATTCACACTACTCTCTTTCCCAAACCAATCGTGTTCCTCTTGCGACACTCACGATTTCTAAGTACTAAAATCTTCAACTACTTCATCTCTAGTCACTTTACTTCCAAAGTCGAGTTGCTTCTTAAATTTGCAGAGAAATATTATAATATCAAAATTATCGCATGACCTAAATTATCCATAGAAGGAATATGCATTGTTTATTAATGTATTATTTCCCCTTTATTGTAGATATTCTTTGTTAGTATATTTTCTTTTATTTTCTCCTCGTAAATATATATTAACAAATATATGTTGAACAACTAAGAAAATTTCTCCATGTCTTCTAACAATGCTAATGAGAAATACATATTAAATAGATATACATATCAAAATATATCATAACAATTAGTCACCATACTCACTAGCAATAAAAGCATATATGTCACTTTTAGCCAAGTACAAAAATATGATACTCAACACTTGATTGAAAAAGCATCTTTCCTCCAAACTCGTCACCAACACTAGCCTTATCCAAATTATTTAGGTTGAAATTTTAAATCTCAATCCCTATTTATTTTTGTTAAAAGTTGCATGTGATGATAACCATAGTTGTAGAAGTTTTCATGTAGAAGTTTTCATGTAGAAGTTTTCATGTAGAAGTTTTCATATAGAGAACACTGTTATCTTTGGTGCGCACCTTCCATTACCATTCTTTCACATAAATTCTAACTACAATGCTTATTTTTCAACCATGTACTTTCCTTCGTGCATGATAAAAACATTATTTAGAGTATATTTGAGACATGTACCAACTCTCAAATTTAATCATTTATCAAGTGTATGACGGTTAGCCTGAGTTGTATATATATTTGTTATTTGCTTAATGAAAAATTAGGGAGTTTATTCCTCCCAAATATCTACACTTACATGTGTCTTCTCTCAAGTGGATCACTTTACTTTCAAGGTCGAGTTGTCATCTTAAATTTACAGAGAAATATAGTAATATCAAAATTATCACATTACCTAAATTATCTCTAGAAAGAATATGTATTGTTTATTAATGTATTATTTCCACTTTATTGTAGATATTTTTGTTAGTATATTTTTTATTATTTCTCCTCTTAAATATATGTTAACAAATATATGTTGAACTACTAAGAAAATTCAAAAAAGATAATCCTTCATATTTATCTGCATCTTCTAACAATGCTATTGAGAAATACACTATAAAAAGAAATACATATCAAAATATATCATAACAATTAGTCACCATACTGACAAGCCATAAGAGCATCTATTTCACGTTTCACCATGTACAAAAATATGATGCTCAACACTTGAATGAAAAAGAATCTTTCCTCCAAATTCATCACCAACATTAACCTTATCCAAACAATTTAGGCTTAAAATTTTTAAATCTCACTCCCTATTTATTCTTGTTAAGAGTTGCATGTGATGTTATCTTTGGTGTGCACCTTTCATTACCGTTCTTTAACATAAATTCTAACTACAATGCATATTTGTTAATCATGTACTTTCCCTTGTGCATGATAACAATGTTATTTAGAGTATAGGTGATACATGTACCAATTCTCAAATTTAATCATTTCTCGTTTCTACCTTTACTTAGTTTTATACCACATCCATCTTAACATATTAATTTCTACCACACTATATTTTTCTAGTAGTGACAAACAATGCTCAAATTCATGTAGCATGTCAAGCTGCTATAATTTTATTTAATTAACATTTTAGTCTTCATGAAATCTCTTACCGCATAGTTGTCTCAAGGCATTTTCCACTTTTATCACTCAAATTTAAATCTAGAAGCGTATAAGACATAAACATATAGAACTACTCAAATTAAGGTATGACCACTGGAGCAAGATCCTAACCCCGCATCTACTATACACTAACTAAGTTCATGCCTAAAAAAGCATTTTCTCCAAGAAGCAATTGAAAAACACACTCAGACTAGGACCTCAAACATGGATTGATGGAACAAAGTACATGACAATTAGCTTAGAGCTGAGGCTCCAACTTTCGTTAGTTATCTGGCTTCAATCTTTAGGAAGCTCCATGGCTAACATAACGCAAAGTTGCAAACAATAATATCTTCTCATGATTGTTATGTTTCCCTAACTCAAAATTCAATGCCCATAGTTGCATCACAAAACTCTCTGACATAGACCTATGTTGCCAAAATCAAGCCTCCCTAAAAACTAAGAATCATTAATGGATAAACCCTGGACAATTGCTAGAATTATGAACTTTCAATAAAAACTCCATTGAGTTCTCACACAGCCTAATAACTTAAAACCACAATTACAAACCCTAAGTTCTGGTTGCACCACAGAGCTCCCTGAATTGAAGCTACATTTTAAAATCAAGCCTCCCTAATAACCCCAAATTGTTAGCAAATTAACCTTAGATGATTACAAAAAGAAAGATAAAGGTTTGGGTGGACCACTCACTTAAAATTCATACACACAAACATCCCCTCTAAACCCATAGTTACAGTCAAAGCTCCCTGACTTAAAGCTATGTTTTCATGTCAGCTCTCCTTAATAACGTATAATGGATGGCTAATAAACCCTAAACATATGGAAAAGGTACGATCGTTTGAGAAATAGCCGGTCAAGCACCAGCCCCGCGTGCTCATAATAATTGTTCCATAGGTTGGGCAACAAACGTATTCAATATCCCATCAAAAATTTTCTCTTCTCCTCGTCAATAAAGGTTTTTCTGAGGCTTAAACCTTTAAGATTATCAACAACAGAGATGAACTCTCAGAGCTAGACCAAAAATTGAGCCATGCAAAATAAAAATAACATGTTTCAAAGCATTCAATCGTTAGTCGCAGTTGACATAATCAAGCCAGACCCCTACTCTGAGATAGAAAAGAATGAAATATAACACACACAAAAAAAGCAGACCAATATAGATTCCGGATTTTAGCTACCAAGNTCAAACGGAATCCAAATCTGGCAAACTTATTGTCAAATAAAAGGATCACGCAACTCCCAAATCTAATCTCCATGACCTATAAATGTTATTACAGCTCCCAACAATGGTTGTTGCGACCAACCAACACTCCTAAAGCAATCATCTATGACCTACATGACAAACTATTATCATGGTTTTCAACTATGGCCTCTACAATAAGTTGGAGCTACAACTAATATCTACAATGTTCACGTTAGATTACTACCTCCTCAGTAATCGACTACGGCCTTCACGGCTCATTATGACTATTATTGCTCAAAATATTATTGAACATCAACTTTATGATTCCTTCTTCCCTAACTCACAAGAAGAGTGAGCATATGCACTCTTAATTATATAGTGAATAACTTCAAATGGTCTAGATCTCGTGATTTTTTTTTCCTTTTCTATATTTTTCACAAAAAAATTGAGGTGACTCTTGTCTGTCACTTTAATTACTTGTGGCGTGCTGGAATTTTATGGAATGCTAAGATACTAAATAATCACTTACTATCACTNCTATATTTTTCACAAAAAAATTGAGGTGACTCTTGTCTGTCACTTTAATTACTTGTGGCGTGCTGGAATTTTTTGAAATGCTAAGATACTAAATAATCACTTACTATCACAGACCTTCCGACATGTATCAATATTAATTAACTACATTTTTTTCCATCATTCATCAGGTACATCAATTGCTTGTTTGTTGGGTTTTCAACCCAATTTAATACACTCTCGCTTAAGCACTTTCCATAACTTCCATTTTTTATTTACTTGGTCCCATTTATTTCTAAGTTGTATTTTATTGTACATTCGCCCAATTTTCTCTTTGAAGTTTTTCGTTAAATTGCCCAACTCTCTTTGTTAAAACGAGTCGTGGGTAAATTACCTAATTTGATTTTTCTCAAATAAAGACNGACCTTCCGACATGTATCAATATTAATTAACTACATTTTTTTCCATCATTCATCAGGTACATCAATTGCTTGCTTGTTGGGTTTTCAACCCAATTTAATAGACTCCCGCTTAAGCACTTTCCATAACTTTCATTTTTCATTTAGTTGGTCCCATTTATTTCTAAGTTGTATTTTATTGTACATTCGTCCAATTTTCTCTTTGAAGTTTTTCGTTAAATTGCCCAACGCTCTTTGTTAAAACGAGTTGTGGGTGAATTACCTAATTTGATTTTTCTCAAATAAAGATCACAAAAAATGATCTTAAAATTTTACTCCCAAGCTACAATTAATATCCCATATCTTGATTTTCCCATTTTTATGAACTAGCAATTATATTAAAAAAATACATTTAAATCGAAGCAAAATAATAAGTTAAGTAAACTATATGCTTAATATCAATGAATATTTATTGGATAAAACATAAGATCAAGAAGATAGGGAAGTAGTTGTAACATGAGGAGCAACTGAAAGNAAGTAAACTATATGCTTAATATCAATGAATATTTATTGGATAAAACATAAGATCAAGAAGATAGGGAAGTAGCTGTAGCATGACGAGCAACTGAAAAATTAAAATCAAATATAAAAGCTTTAGTTATGTATTAATTTGTGTATTTGAATTGCATTTCTAGGTGTTACTTGGAAACAATAAATCTTGCATTAAGAGATTACGTTTCTTGTAAATTGATTATTGAAGTAAATTATATAATTAAATTTTACTAAATTTATCAGGTTTGAATTAAATATAATTTATACATACATACATACATGTATGTGTGTGTGTGTGTATACATACATATGTATGTATGTATATATGTATGTATATGTATGTATGTATGTATGTATGTATATGTATGTATGTATGTATGTATGTATTGTATCAAGCTTATAATTGAATAAAATTATAATAATGTTACATTATGCTTACAATTGAATAAAAATTTAGATGCAAGAAGTTCACAGAGATAACTCAATTAATGTGACATACTAACAAAAATTATTACCCAAAATTATTCCATTAAGCTATTAGTTATAGGATTTAAATGTAAAATATTTAGAGTTATTAACTTTGTCTAGAAAAAAAAGGTAGCTAATTACATAAATATGTGTATAGAAAACTATATTGAAGCGGACATGTTTTGAGCGAAGGATTTAGATTACAATTTGCAAACCACTACTAACTCAGTGAACAACAATTGCTATCATATGCCTAATTAGTATTGGTAACATTTTAGGTGGATTGGCATAGGATGGGGAGAAGGAAATAAAACACGAGGTATTTATAATAAACACAATTTAAGAAGAGAGCGAAAGAGAATGTGTTATGGTTGCAAGTAAAACAGACAAAACTAATGCACTCATCTCCTCTTATTCAAAACTCTTGTAGAATCTTAAATCTTTAAAATTATAGTATGCCTAAAGTAATGAAATTTTTTGACAAACATTCATGCATATATAGAAAATTAAAAACTATATGAAGCTGCTAAAATGAAATTAACACATTATCAAACTTGTTACATTTTAGCTTCTTAGTTTTTTTTACCAGACAAAGAAGAATTGAATGGGACAGTGATGTCTGAAATTGTTGTGAAGCAAGTGGCAATCAAGCAAGTATATGTATCACTCAAGTAATATACAGATCTGAGTTTGTGTGTCGATCTCAGGAGGAACAAGTTATCTTTCCAAAATATGAAAAGTTATAATTTACCAAGCTAAAGTATTTAACATTTTGGATATTTTAAGTGAGAATTTCTATCAGGTGAAAGAATCTAACTTTTGCAAAAACAAAAAAAATTAAGTAAATTAATTGAGAGTTTCTATCAAGTGAAAGAGTCCACTGAATGAGTCTTAAAAACGTAAGTTTAAATAAGTGAAAAGGTTATTTAAGACAATTAGGATCAGCTTTTCTCCTCAGCCCCTTCTAGTGGTCAAAAAAAGCTTGTGATTGCTTTTACAGTTTAATTTCCTAGACTATGCCGAAGTCACCAGGATTTTGCATCTCTCTACATGATTGCACTCACGCAAATACAATATTCTTATTCTTCTAGTTTATACTTTAACCTAATTGTTCCACTTAGTTTTCTTTCGAAACTCATAGATCACAATAATTTTAACAATTCAACTGCTCTAGTTGAAAGTAAATGGAGATCAAAAAGTTAAAACGTTACTAGAATTTATGATTTTCTTAATCACATAACAATATTAAAGCTTAGATTTCTATAATACCAGTTCAAGAGAGAAAATGAGACCTAATTCTACTCATGTTCTGTAACAATAGAAATATCATTTTATTTATCAAAGAAAAACAAAAGAGTTTAGAAATTATAGATTCGATAGATTACTCTTTGATGCTTAGATTACACCCTTTAATTCTTCCAACCGACTTCCATTCTTCTCCACAAGAGTGACCAGGTATCACATATAATGCAAATTACAAGATAATATTGCCTCACAATTCTCTCACAAACTGTCATGAATCTCTCCTCTGGCTATTACAAACTATAGACTTCTAAAACAACACTAAAAAAACCCTTGATTCTTCATGTTACACCCATTAAGTCTTCACCCATGAAGCAACATGAACTAAGATGCTTAAACTGAAATCCCATATGTAAGGGTGTATGGGCGCTTAGAATTGGCGCATGGGTGCCTGGTCCTCTTGATATGGGTGACTGGTCCTCTAGATTCGGGGGCATGAGGGCCTAAGCTTGGTGCATAGGAGCTTGGTTCTCTAGTTCTTGGTGACCTGAACTTGTGCCTAGGCTCCGTTTCAGTCCTTAGGCACTATAATTCATCTTTTTTTACTACTGAATACGTTAGCAAAGCATAAAAATGATACAAATAATATTTAAAATTGATAAAAATTTGATACATATCAAATATCCCCAAACTTATATAATACTTGCCCTTAAGTAATTTCAAGATCAAGAATTAGACTTTGAAAAAGATTAGGGTAAATTTAGGATTAAGGATTTTAATGTTTTCTATTAATTCACTAAATATATAAATTAAAATGCATAGATCTATCCTTTTGGCAGAGTTTTTAAAGCAACTTCCTAATATCTCAAATTTATTATTACTAATACTAAATCTTTACAATCCATCTTAAATTACTTTTGTGAGGTTTGACTACTATGAAATTAATACTTCATGGATAAAATAGGGTTAGATGCACACTTAAACAATGCTAATTTTATTACTATATTTCCAAATACAAAATTTCAGGGAGAAATTAGTAAAACTTCTGATCCTTTGACTTATTAGAAATGTTTATAAGTACAAATTTACATTTAAGCTTCCTCAAGCTTCTCCTCATCGGTTCTTAAACTTTTTTCCTTTGCAATCATGAACTTTTTTTCATTTTTTATTTTTTGATTTTTTTTTCGGAGGATTACTATATTTGATTAAGCTCTTTTTAATGATTTTGAATAACGATCCTATCCTAAGTCAATTATAATTCCCTTCATAACTTTCAAAAAGTTTGTAGTTCAAAAAATATTACGTAATAATTTAATCTTAGTAATGACTTATTTTTATAGTGTTAAGGTGTTAATTCTATAAGTAGTCATTGCTTCAATAAGAATTTATAAAAAACTATATAGATTAGGTATTAATATAGTTATAAATCAGGTACTTGTGAGTTACTAAACCTATTCATACCCTTCAAAATTTTATTATCACTTTTTTTTAATTTTTTATTTGTTATTAAAATTCATATATATCTTTATCTATTTCAACCTCTTTATTTTATATACATTCTAAAATTAAATTTCTACTTCAACTTAAAAGGGAAATATTTCACAAATTACTCCCCTCCAAATTTATTTTAAATAACACATGTACAAAAGAACATAACAAAAGAATAAGTAGAAGGCAAGATATCACATGAATATGTGAGAAACAAGTAAAATAAGTCAATTGTGATCACATGTTATAATTGATAAAGAAATACACAACAACAACATATCAGTGGCAATCACATATAATTCATTAATCTACTAACCAATAAATTGATCAAAAGTCAGAATCTTAGGCAAGCAAGATATGTTGCTCTCACCATCATTTTGCTCCTAAACAAGAGTAAGGGGTAGGTGTCTCTAGAAATGCAAAGTAACATAAATATACACATTCACACAATAAAAAAAATAAAAGTGCATTGGGTTGCCTCTCGATAAGAGTTTGGTTTTATATCATCAGCCTGACAAAAACACAAACATACATAACTACGCAAACTTGAAATCAAGTAATAAGATAACACTTGGGTTACCTCCCTAGAAGCACTTGATTTGATGTCACCAGCTTAAAAAAGTTAACTCATTCTTAAAATTTTTCTTCATAATCAAATTTTCTTTTTAATAATCCAATATCAAAATCTCAATATCTTTGCTTCACTGGAGAATTTCCCATATCATCTATTTTTTATCACACTTTATCTTTTTATTAAAATCAACTCAACCTCTTATTATCCTTCTTATTCATTATCTCTTACAACATCTCCAATTTCAATCTACAACACTCTTCAGGAATATAAATAGTGATTGGAATAATTTTATAAATTTGAAAATTAATTCTTGATCAGAAATTCTAATAGTTAATTCCCCATTTTCTAAGTTAATATTTTTCATATGAGTTGATGGGAATTTTCTTCCCAAAATAATTGAAATCTTTGCATATTTCCTCATATCTAATATATGAAATCAACTAGAAAGATGAATTTATTTATCTGCAAAAGAACATCTTATATAACCCCTCTAAAATAAGTAAGAGACTGATCAGCTAATTCAAGTGTTATAGTTAAAGGTTGAATCTCTCCTAAACCTAGTTTTCTATAGGTTGATAATGACATGAGGTTAATATTAGCTCTTAAGTTACATAAAATTTTGTCATAAAATCTATCTTTTATTATGTAAGGAATGAAAAAACTATCAAGATCTTTCAACTTTTGGGATAGTTTTCTTTGGATAATAACATTACACTCTTCAATTAAGGTTATAATTGATCATAATAGTTTTTATATACAAGGATTTATGAAGTTGAAACAACTAATTGAAGATTTTAATCCCCGATAATGGCACCAAAAACTTGATCCCAAACTTGATCCCAAGCAAAGTAAGATTTCAATTATATTTTTAGATAGTATGGATTCTACACAAATATACGTATCGTTATCATGTAATAAAGAGCTTTCTGATTAAGCCCAGAATATCAATCTCATGAAAATCGAGGTTAATCACTATGGCTTTCAAGAGAAGTTCTAGTCTAGAATAACATGCTCTAACTTGGAAGGTCGATAAAATGTTTGATTTTGATTATATCATACAATTATCATTATAATACTATTTCTACTCCTAAACTAAAAAACTTAGTGAAAATCAGAAAGTGGGATTTAATATTAAAAGTACTCTTCCTCATACAATGAAATTAGTGACATGGGTAAAAGTAAAACATGTAGTAAGAGAGATTGTGACAAATAGAAGCAATTATATTCTTTACCCTTACTGGAGATGCTATAAAGAACATTAGTTAATCTAAAATTTGAATAATTCTGAAGACGGGCTAGACAGGGAAGATATTATCTCTCACTCTAGAGTTCCCTCTTATCCATTTACCTTGAGGCTAAAATCTCGCATCAAAACCTAAAATAATAGACCAAATTAGGGGGCTTTAGTCTGTCACTCTAAGGTTCTCTAATTCTACACTCATTAAAGATTATTTCCCTATTTATTTGCACTTAACTATATGGACTACATTCTCATCCATACAATCTCATGTGATTCTACTACAGTTGATTGAGACAACACCATCCCGAATCTTACATGTTCTCACAACAGATTTTAACATGCAAGTTGATCAAGTTAACATGTAAAATGAAGAACAAAGTAAAATAATCACAATATATTCTCACTCTATACAATTATATATCCTACACATGCATACTAATTCATTATAAGAGGGGAAGCAGTAAAGAAAATTACTCACTACACATGGAGAAACAACAAGAACTTTTCATTGAACAAGACTTTGAAACTATACAAACAAAGTACCAGATTCAAGTCAAAATACAATAAAAATACTTATCTATGATGGAAATCAAACTCTCTTTATATAGCAAAAGTAACCTCCTTACAATTCTCTCTAAGAACAAAGTGAAAAGAAAAGAAAAAATCTCTCACACTCTCTCTTTCTCTCTTACCTTGTCGCCCCACTTGGGGCTCATGCCCAAGCCTTCTTCTTCTTCTCCAAGCCTTATTCTCCTCTTCTAACTAATTCATGATTCTAAGAGTCATTTTAAAAATATTTACATGCCTTTTTTTATAATTTCCCAAGAGAAGCTTAAGTGTCTCTTAAAAAATGTTCAGATTCAATGAATCTTCCAAATGGTGCCTCAAGTGACTCTTCATAACTTCATAAAACCATCTCAAATCCTTCTAAAAAGTCCTTTTTTTCATTTCCAATGAATTCCCCAAGAGATGCACGAAGCCCCGCTTAAAAAATCATCCATGTGTGTGTGCCGCCTACCGTGATATTTTGGTTGGCAATTGTAAGACCTTTGGGGTCACATGTTTAATCCAGCCTATGTGCGGGATGAAATTATTAGCATANTATATATTATAATTTATAAAATTTAATTTTTTGAATATCATAAATTTTTATATATAATTATTTTAAATTATTCTATATTTCGAAAAATAACGATTCGAACACAAACGAACACATCACTGTTCGTGTTTGGTTCATTTAACTAACCGAACGAAAAAAAATTGTTCATGTTCGTCTCATTTTCTTATCGAACGAATCGAACACAAACTCATTGACGAACCGAACACGAACTGTTCGCGAACAACGAGCTTTTTTGATAGCCCTATATACATACAATATGTATGTATGTATGTATGTATGTATGTATATATTGTATCAAGCTTATAATTGAATAAAATTATAATAAAGTTACATTATGCTTACAATTGAATAAAAATTTAGATGCAAAAAGTTCAGAGAGATAACTCAATTAATGTGACATACTAACAAAAAAATTTTACCCAAAATTATTCCATTAAGCTATTAGTTATAGGCTTTAAATGTAAAATATTTAGAGTTATTAACTTTGTCTAGAAAAAAAAGGTAGCTAATTACATAAATATGTGTATAGAAAACTATATTGAAGCAGACATGTTTTGAGCGAAGGATTTAGATTACAATTTGCAAACCATTACTAACTCAGTGAACAACAATTACTATCATATGCCTAATTAGTATTGGTAACATTTTAGGTGGATTGGCATAGGATAGGGAGAAGGAAATAAAACACGAGGTATTTATAATAAACACAATTTAAGAAGAGAGCGAAAGAGAATGTGTTATGGTTGCAAGTAAAATAGACAAAACTAATACACTCATCTCCTCTTATTCAAAACTCTTGTAGAATCTTAAATCCTTAAAGTTATAGTATGCCTGAAGTAATGAAATTTTTTGACAAACATTCATGCATATATAGAAAATTAAAAACTATATGAAGCTACTAAAATGAAATTAACACATTATCAAATTTGTTACATTTTAGCTTCTTAGTTTGTTTTACCAGACAAAGAAGAATTGAATGGGACAGTGATGTCTGAAATTGTTATGAAGCAAGTGGCAATCAAGCAAGTATAGGTATCACTTAAGTAATATACATATCTAAGTTTGTATGTCAATCTCAGGAGGAACAAGTTATCTTCCCAAAATATGAAAAGTTATAATCTACCAAGCTAAAGTATTTAACATTTGAATATTTTAAGTGAGAGTTTCTATCAGGTGAAAGAATCTAACTTTTGAAAAAACAAAAAAAATTAAGTAAATTAATTGAGAGTTTCTATCAAGTGAAAGAGTCCACTGAATGAGTCTTAAAAACCTAAGTTTAAATAAGTGAAAAGGTTATTTAAGACAATTAGGATCAGCTTTTCTCGTTAGCCCCTTCTAGTGGTCAAAAGAAGCTTGTGATTGCTTTTACAGTTTAATTTCCTAGACTATGCAGAAGTCACCAGGATTTTGCATCTCTCTACATGATTGCACTCACGCAAATACAATATTCTTATTCTTCTAGTTTATACTTTAACCTAATTGTTCCACTTAGTTTTCTTTCGAAACTCATAGATCACAATAATTTTAACAATTCAACTGCTCTAGTTGAAAGTAAATGGAGATCAAAAAGTTAAAACATTACTAGAATTTATGATTTTCTTAATCACATAACAATATTAAACCTTAGATTTCTATATTACCAGTTCAAGAGAGAAAATGAGACCTAATTCTACTCATGTTCTGTAACAATAGAAATATCATTTTATTTATCAAAGAAAAACAAAAGAGTTTAGAAATTATAAATTTGATAGATTAATCTTTGATGCTTAGATTACACCCTTTAATTCTTCCAACCAACTTCCATTCTTCTCCACAAGAGTGACCAAGTATCACATATAATGCAAATTACAAGATAATATTGCCTCACAATTCTCTCACAAACTGTCGTGAATCTCTCCTCTGGCTATTACAGAGTATAGACTTCTAAAACAACACTAAAAACCCCTTGATTCTTCATGTTACACCCATTAAGTCTTCACCCATGAAGCAACATGAACTAAGATGCTTAAACTGAAATCCCATATGTAAGGGTGTATGGGCGCTTAGAATTGGCGCATGGGTGCCTGGTCCTCTTGATATGGGTGACTGGTCCTCTAGATTCGGGGGCATGAGGGCCTAAGCTTGGTGCATAGGAGCTTGGTTCTCTAGTTCTTGGTGACCTGAACTTGCGCCTAGGCTCCGTTTCAGTCCTTAGGCACTATAATTCATCTTTTTTTACTACTAAATACGTTAGCAAAGCATAAAAATGATACAAATAATATTTAAAATTGATAAAAATTTGATACATATCAAATATCCCCAAACTTATCTAATACTTGCCCTTAAGTAATTTCAAGATCAAGAATTAGGCTTTGAAAAAGATTAGGGTAAATTTTGGATTAAGGATTTTAATGTTTTCTATTAATTCACTAAATATATAAATTAAAATGCATAGATCTATCCTTTTGGTAGAGTTTTTAAAGCAACTTCCTAATATCTCAAATTTATTATTACTAATACTAAATCTTTACAATCCATCTTAAATTACTTATGTGAGGTTTGCTACTATGAAATTAATACTTCATGGATAAAATACGGTTAGATGCACACTTAAACAATGTTAATTTTATTACTATATTTCCAAATACAAAATTTTAGGGAGAAATTAGTAAAACTTTTGATCCTTTGACTTATTAGAAAGGTTTATAAGTACCAATTTACATTTAAGCTTCCTCATCGGTTCTTAAACTTTTTTTCTTTGCAATCATGAACTTTTTTTCATTATTTATTTATTTATTTTCTTTGATTTTTCTCGGAGGATTACTATATTTGATTAAGCTTTTTAATGATTTTGAATAACAATCCTATCCTAAGTCAAATATAATTCCCTTCCTAACTTTCAAAAAGTTTGTAGTCCAAAAAATATTACGTAATAATTTAATCTTAGTAATGACTTATTTTTATAGTGTTAAGGTGTTAATTCTATAAATAGTCATTGCTTCAATAAGAGTATATAAAAAAACTATATAGATTAGGTATTAATATAGTTATAAATCAGGTACTTGTGAGTTACTAAACCTATTTATACCCTTCAAAAATTTATTATCACTTCTTTTAAATTTTTTTTTTATTAAAATTCATATCTATATTTATCTATTTCAACCTCTTTATTTTATATACATTCTAAAATTACATTTCTACTTCCACTTAAAGAGAAATATTTCACAAATTACTCCCCTCCAAATTTATTTTAAATAATACATGCACAGAAGAACATAACAAAAAAATAAGTAAAAGACAGGATATCACATGAATATGTGAGAAACAAGTAAAATAAGTCAATTGTGATCTCATGTTATAATTGATAAAGAAATACACAACAACATCATATCAGTGGCAATCACATATAATTCATTAATCTACTAACCAATTAATTGATCAAAAGTTAGAATCATAAGCAAGCAAGATATGTTGCCCTCACCATCATTTTGCTGCTAAACAAGAGTAAGGGGTATGTGTCTTTAGAAATGCAAGGTAACATAAATATACACATGCACACAATAAAACAAATAAAAATGCATTGGGTTTCCTCTCGATAAGATTTTGGTTTTATATCATCAGCCTGAAAAAAACACAAACATACATAACTACGCAAACTTGAAATCAAGTAATAAGATAACACTTAGGTTACCACCCCATAAGCACTTGATTTGATGTCACCAGCTTGAAAATTTTAATTCATTCTTAAAATTTTTCTTCATAATCAAATTTTATTTTTAATAATCCAATATCAAAATCTCAGTATTTTTGCTTCCCTGGAGAATTTCCCGTGTCATCTATTTTTTTTATCACACTTTATCTTTTTATTGAAATCAACTCAACCTCTTATTCTCCTTCTTATTCATTTGCTCTTGCAACACTTCTAATTTCAATCTACAACACTCTTTAGGAATATAAATATTGATTGGAATAATTTTATAAATTTGATAAATTAATTCTTGATAAAAAATTCTAATAGTTAATTCCCCTTTTTCTAAGTTAATATTTTTCGTATGAGTTGATGGGAATTGTCTTCCCAAAATAATTGAAAGCTTTGCATATTTCCTCATATCTAATATATGAAATCAACTATAAAGATGAATTTATTTATCTGCAAAAGAACATCTTATATAACCCCTCTAAAATAAGTAAGAGACTGATCAGCTAATTGAAGTGTTATAGTTAAAGGTTGAATCTCTCATAAACCTAGTTTTTTATAGGTTGATAATGACATGAGGTTAATATTAGCTGTTAAGTCACATAAAATTTTGTCATAAAATCTATCCTCTATTATGTAAGGAATGAAAAAACTATCAAGATCTTTCAACTTTTGGGATAGTTTTCTTTGGATAATAACATTATACTCTTCAATTAAGGTTATAATTGATCATAATAGTTTTTATATACAAGGATTTATGAAATTGAAACCACTAATTGAAGATTTTAATCCCCGATAATGACACCAAAAACTTGATCCCAAACTTGATCCCAAGCAAATTAAGATTTCAATTATATTTTTAGATAGTATGGATTCTACGCAAATATATGTATCGTTATCATGTAATAAAGAGCTTTCTGATTAAGCCCAAAATATCAATCTCATGAAAATCGAGGTTAATTACTTTGGCTTTCAAGAGAAATTCTAGTCTAGAATAACACGCTCTAACTTGGAAGGTCGATAAAAGGTTTGATTTTGATTATATCATACAATTATCACTATAATACTATTTCTACTCCTAAACTAAAAAACTTAGTGAAAATCAGAAAGTGGGATTTAATATTAAAAGTACTCTTCCTCATACAATGAAATTAGTGACATGGGTAAAAGTAAAACATGTAGTGAGAGAGATTGTGACAAATAGAAGCAATTATATTTTTTACCCTTACTAGAGATGCTATAAAGAACATTAGTTAATCTAAAGTTTGAATAATTCTGAAGACGGACTAGACAGAGATGATATTAGCTCTCACTCTAGAGTTCCCTCTTATCCCTCTACCTTGAGGCTAAAATCTCGCATCAAAACCTAAAATAATAGACCAAATTAGGGGGCTTTAGTCTGTCACTCTAAAGTTCTCTAATTCTACACTCATTAAAGATTATTTCCCTATTTATTTGCACTTAACTATATGGACTACATTCTCATCCATACAATCTCATGTGATTCTACTACAGTTGATTGAGACAATATCCATCCCGAATCTTACATATTCTCACAACAGATTTTAATATGCAAGTTGATCAAGTTTACATGTAAATGAAGAACAAAGTAAAATAATCACAATATATTCTCACTCTATACAATTCTATATCCTACACATGCTTACTAATTCATTATAAGAGGGAAGAGTAGAGAAAATTACTCACTACACATGGAGAAACAACAAGAACTTTTCATTGAACAAGACTTTGAAACTATACAAACAAAGTACCAGGTTCAAATCAAAATACAATAAAAACACTTATCTATGATGGAAATCAAACTCTCCTTATATAGCAAAAGTAACCTCCTTACAATTCTCTCTAAGAACAAAGTGAAAAGAAAAGAAAAAATCTCTCACACTCTCTCTTTTTCTCTCACCTTGTCGCCCCACTTGGGGCTCACGCCCAAGCCTTCTTCTTCTCCTCCAAGCCTTATTCGCCTCTTCTAACTAATTCATGATTCTAAGAGTCATTTTAAAAACATTTACATGTCCTTTTTTATAATTTCCCAAGAGATGCTTAAGTGTCTCTTAAAAAATGTTCAGATTCAATGAATCTTCCAAATGGTGCCTCAAGTGACTCTTCATAACTTCATAAAACCATCTCAAATCCTTCTAGAAAGTCCTTTTTTTATTTCCAATGAATTCCCCAAGAGATGCACGAAGCCCCGCTTAAAAAATCATCCACGTGTGTGTGCCGCCTACCGTGATTTTTTGGTTGGCAATTGTAAGACCTTTGGGGTCACATGTTTGATCCAGCCTATGTGCGGGATGAAATTATTAGCATATGAGTTTGGTTTGAAGGCTCGTATAATAGCCTCTGGTCAATCTTATATATATATATATATATATATATATTATATAGACACACACACACACACCCATGATACGTTTGTATGATTCTCGTAAAAATCTTTTGGCCCAACAAGTGTGGTCAAAGATGACTTATCATAACTCAAATGTCACATCAACATGAACCCATGAAATCAATGTCTAACCAAGTTCTCTCTAAGAAAGTATACATGATTTGTAAAACAATAACTGCTCAGAACAAGGACCAGAGGATACCCATCCAAGAAAGAAGAGCCATTGAGCTTCTCAAAATGACACCACGACCCTTCATGGCTACTAGCACGAATAAAAACTTCCCTAGCAGCTTTCTTGCTGAAGTGGTGGAGCTATCTATCGGTTTACGACAAATTTCCCTCTAGATAGCCTAGCCTCATTCTGACAACAGGAGTCCCGCTCAAAGGGAGCAACGATTACTAGTTTGACTAGAGATGACTGACCAAAAGTCAGTTGTTTGGCAGACCGAAGCTCTATACCTTGACCGACTGAAGTATCTCAGTCTAGCCGGTCGAACGTCCACATCTCAGTCCCTTTGCTGACTGAAAGTCCATGGTCTAGCCGACAGAAGACTCTCAGACGAACCGACCGAAGACCACAATCTTAGATGACAGGAGGATGAGGTAAACAAATTAGAGATATTTTTATATTTTATTTACCAATTCATTTATTTATCCATGTATTATTTATAACAAAAATGCCTTATTACATATTTATTTCAAATAAGGGGAAACATGTAATTATATGCTCCACACCTACCTTAAGTCGTATGATTTTTAATGATAGGTTATTCCGAAAGAGTGATTGGGGTTAGACAAAATGAATTTTTTTTTACAATAAATGGTATCATAGATAAACCATTTATTGTAAATCAGTTAAGTGGAAGCTAAAAAGCAACTTATATCTCAAATTTCACATAATGAGGATTTGAGTTAGTTCTGAGGATTTGTCATTCTTAAAGTAAACTTTGTAATAGACACTCCTATTGATGAAATTTTAGAATGACATGCTTATAGAAACAAGACACACAATAAATAAAGTTTTACATTAAAGAATTGTTTGGTTTGCTAAAAAAATTTATAATGTAAAAGAAATGTAGTGCTAAGGTATAATATTTCGAATATTTTAGAGTTGTTTGGTTTAGTGTAAAGAATAAATGTAGAATTTTCCATTCTACTATTTGGTTTGAAGAAAGAAAGAACTATGTAAATTGAGCCTGTTAAGTTCAGCAGTGGGCAGATGTGAAAAAAATATTACGTCCGGAGTCCAGACGTAAGCTGCGTCCGGACAACGGCTGCGATCGACCGGAAGGAGCAGAGAAGAAAAAACTACCTATGCTGGATCACAACTGTGGTTCAGAACACAACTTACGTTCAAACTCTCGACGTAACATATTTTCGGCAAATGAAGGACTGTATATAGCAACTATGATGGGTGTCAGTGTCTCATTACACAAACTATTGTAATTGAAACTTATCCAAATACAATGAATTCAAAATTCATCACAAACAATGTTACAAACCTTAAGAGAGTGTTTTGATGGAGACAATTTAAATATCTTTATGATGTAACTCACTTGAGATGAATAACAACATCATCTTAAGTTATATTAAAAATTAAAAAACTATACTTCATATAAAACAACATAATATAAGTAAAATTGAAAATATGTATTGCGATCATATTTTAGGGGCATTTATATATATACCATCCAATTCTTATGCATTTACATTATCCCACACTTAAACTTCTATATCACGAAAAAATTTCACATCTCATAAAAAATACCACTATTTTAACTTAAAGAAATGAAATATAACATTTCATACTTACATAAAATGAAATTTATGTAAAAAATGAAGTTTAAGTGTTAAATATATAAATACATAAAATTTTAAGTGGTGCATGTCAAAAAAAGATTTTTTTTTTCTGTGTTCTATTGCTAGTAAAATAAGTGCATATTATTTATGTTATATGTTTATTTTTAGAGGGTAAAGCATAAATGTTAGTGGTAGCGAAAGTTGGCCACTAGGGATTAGAAGAGTGGTGGGGATAACTACCATTGATTTTGTTAAAAATTGTAGTAGGAAATAATTTATTCCTATAAGAAGTTATGAGGAATAAATTATTTCCTTAATATAATGAGATATTTCCTTTCTTAATTTATATTTATTTCCTTAGATTAAGAATTATTTGGTTTCCTATTTTATGTTATTTCATATATCTCCTAATAATTAATATGAATTAATTATTGGAGATATTATATGATATATCTTTACTTTCATATCATTTTCTTTTTATTATTTTTTTTTTCTATTATACAGTTCTTGTAAGGGTTATTTATACCATCGTTCATATCAATGAAATAATTGAGTATTCCACTTTATTCCACGTTATTCTGAAATTTCAACAGATTTTGAGAGGTAACTAGGGGTGTAAATAAACCAAACACGAGCAAGCTTAGGTATGTCGGGTTCATTAAAAAATACCACTATTCATATTCAGTTCTTTTATATTTTGAACACAAAAAATGTGTTCGTGTCGGCTTGTTTGCTTAAGAAATCGAGCACTGGTTGTTCGTGAATAAAGAATCATTTTGACAATCCTATTCACATAGCCGTAGAATGTTAAAGGTTGGTTCAATACTTAAATCTTATTATTTATATTAAATCAATATTTTAATATAATTTAATATATTTTTATTCAATTTTTTTACTTAATAGTTTTAATTAAATATAAATCTTTGTAGCATTGCAGTCAATTAATTTTTCTAAAAAATATTATTACACACACACACACACATACATATTTGCACCGCGTATTCAGACCAGTTGGTCGACATCTGCTTGTCAGTTGTAAGTCCCATCTGGTCTGCAGTTCAATTCCCCCCATGGAGGGGGTGGTACTCTAATTATTAGGCGCATCGGGGATGGTCGCGGCTCATATAATNTAGTGTAAAGAATAAATGTAGAATTTTCCATTCTACTATTTGGTTTGAAGAAAGAAAGAACTATGTAAATTGCACCTGTTAAGTTCAGCAGTAGGCAGATGGGAAAAAAATATTACATCCGGAGTCCAGACGTAAGCTGCGTCCGGACAACGGCTGCGATCGACCGGAAGGAGCAGAGAAGAAAAAACGACATATTCTGGATCACAACTGTGGTTCAGAACACAACTTACATTCAGACTCTGGACGTAACATATTTTCAGCAAATGAAGGACTGTATATAGCAACGATGATGGGCGACAGTGTCTCATTACGCAAACTATTGTAATTGAAACTTATCCAAATTCAATGAATTCAAAATTCATCACAAACAATGTCACAAACCTTAAGAGAGTGTTTTGATGGAGACAATTTAAATATCTTTATGATGTAACGCACTTGAGATGAATAACAACATGATCTGAAGTTATATTAAAAATTTAAAAACTATACTTCATATAAAACAACATAATATAAGTAAAATAGAAAATATGTATTGCGATCATATTTTAGGGGTATTTATATATATACCATCCAATTCTTATGCATTTACATTACCCCACACTTAAACTTCTATATCACTAAAAGATTTCACATCTCATAAAAAATACCACTATTTTAACTTAAAGAAATGAAATATAACATTTCATACTTACATAAAATGAAATTTATGTAAAAAATGAAGTTTAAGTGTTAAATATGTAAATACATAAAATTTTAAGTGGTATGCATGTCAAAAAAAGATTTTTTTTTTCTGTGTTTTATTGCTAGTAAAATAAGTGCATATTATTTAAGTTAGATGTTTATTTTTAGAGGGTACAGCATAAATGTTAGTGGTAGCGAAAGTTGGCCACTAGGGGTTAGGAGGGTGGTGGGGATAACTACCATTGATTTTGTTAAAAATTGTAGTAGGAAATAATTTATTCCTATAAGAAGTTATGAGGAATAAATTATTTCCTTAATATGAGGAGATATTTCCTTTCCTATTTTATATTTATTTCCTTAGATTACGAATTATTTGGTTTCTTATTTTATGTTATTTCATATCTCATAATAATTAATATGAATTAATTATTAGAGATATTATATGATATATCTTTACTTTCATATCATTTCATTATTATTATTATTTTTTCTATTATACAGTTCTTGTAAGGGTTATTTATACTATCGTTCATATCAATGAAATAATTGAGTATTCTACTTTATTCCAAATTATTCTGAAATTTCAACATGGTATCAGAGCGAGGTTTCGTACCCTAGCCACCGGTCCTCCTTTGAGAATTGTCGGACTCCCTTTCTGCCATCCTCTGTGTAGGAAGGGAGGGACACTCATCTTGATATTTGAAACGACGACTTTTTCTTGTTCTTCAAATCCCTAGTTCCCCGCCACCTCGTTAGTTTACAGAAGCCATTGAAAGTATCACAAAAATGTTTTGGGATTTGGCCAGACATCACCACAAACCATTTAATAAAAACTTTATGTGTTGTATCTTCCTATGCCTGCATCAGCGATGGGGCTCCAGCCAGTGCGACAACAACGATGCCGCCACCCGCCTCATCATCATTCCACCGGAGATATCGTTGTCGTGGATCGAACAATGCCGGCAAAATCCATCGTCGGCTCTTCCTCCTGCAGTATTTTTTTCTTCCCTGTCAAAGCATCAGGGCTCCTGCAATATCTTTCTTCCATGCCAAAGCGTCGGGGGAAGCTACATTTCCAGCCGGTCATTTCTCCTACAGTATTTTTTTCCCTGCCAGAGCGTCAGAGGGAGCTACATTTCCAGCCGACCATTTCTCATGCAGTTTTTTTTATTCCCTGCCAAAGCGTCAAGGGGAGCTGCATTTCCAGTCGGCTATTTCTCCTGCAGTATTTTTTTCTTCCCTGCCAAAGCGTCAAGGGGAGCTGTGTTTCCAGCCGGCCATTTCTCGTGCAGTATTTTTTTCCCTGGCCTAAGCGTCAGGGCAAATTCTATTTTCAGACGCTCATTCTTATGTTGTTTTCTCTGTCAACATAATTTATTGGGTGTGATTTACATGTTTTTTTTCTGTAGCCAACGAGACAATTGTAGTCAACTAAAAGTCAGTTTTCTTGTAATTCGTCTCTTTCCCTGCAAAACTCAAAATTCAGCCAAGTCTGAATCCAACAAATTCAGCTAAGCCTGAATCTCTTTTCTACGCCGAAACATATGACAGACAAAACTTAAAATTCAGCCAAGTATGAATCCAACAATTTAGCCAAGCCTGAATCACTCTTCTGCACCGAAGCATATGACAAACAAACTTAAAAATCAGTGAAGCCTGAATCTAGCAAATTCGACAATCCAAACGACCAATTTTTCTTCACTACTTAGCAAGTTTGGAATTATTAACATACATTCCAAATTTGAGCGGGAGTGTTAAAAATTATAGTAGTAAATAATTTATTCTTATAAGAAGTTACGAGGAATAAATTATTTCCTTAATACAAGGAGATATTTCCTTTCCTATTTTATATTTATTTCCTTAGATTAAGAATTATTTGGTTTCCTATTTTATGTTATTTCATATATCTCCTAATAATTAATATGAATTAATTATTTGAGATATTATATGTTATATCTTTACTTTCATATCATTTTATTTTTATTTTTTTTTATTATACAGTTCTTGTAAGGGTTATTTATATCATCGTTCATATCAATAAAATAATTGAGTATTCCACTTTATTCCGCATTATTCTGAAATTTCAATAGATTTTGAGAGGTAACTAGGGGTGTAAATAAACTGAACACGAGCAAGCTTAGGTATGTCGGGTTCATTAAAAAATACCACTATTCATATTTGGTGCGTTTATATTTTGAACACAAAAAATGTGTTCATGTCGGCTTGTTTGCTTAACAAATCGAGCACTGGTTGTTCGTGAATAAAGAATCATTTTGACAATCCTATTTACGTAACCGTAGAATGTTAAGGGTTGGTTCAATATTTAAATCTTATTATTTATATTAAATCATCATTTTAATATAATTTAATATATTTTTATTCAATTTTTTTACTTAATAGTTTTAATTGAATATAATTCTTTGTAGCATTGCAGTCAATTAATTTTTCTAAAAAAATATTATTACACACACACACACACATACATACTTGCACCACGTATTCAGACAAGTTGGTCGACATCTGCTTGTCAGTTGTAAGTCCCCTCTGGTCTGTGGATCAATTCCCCCTGATGGAGGGGGTGGTACTCTAATTATTAGGCTCATCGGGGATGGTCGCGGCTCATATAATAGCTTCAAGCAATTTCTTTATATATATATAAAATTGATGTGTTGTATTTTTAGCTAAGACAAGTCGAGCAAGAACGAACAAATCATTGTTTCGTGTTCGGCTCATTTATATATTAAGAGCAAAAAAAATATTCGTCTTCAGCTTCTTAACTAAGTGAACAAATCGAACACGAACTTCTTAACGAGCCGAACACAAACTATTCACGAACAAGTCATTTTGACAACCCTGGAGGCAACAAATGCAATGACAATATCAACACTGTTATTAGTGAAGTGATTTATTGCCATGATCTCAATTGCATGACAAATAGATCGTGATTTTAGGGTCGCCTACTTGATGTTGGATTATGACTCGCATGACATTGATGTAAATAAATGATGGCGATAGGAACGACAACAACAACCAATGAGAGTAGAATTAGTCCCCCGTGATATGTGTAATTGTGGTTCAATTATAGCGAGATGGCCGTTTATGCAATTGTTGTGGTGTATTCCACATTCGCTTTGTATGGACAAATCTGAAATGCATTAAAAGCAAATTTCTAATAAATCATCTTGCATTTGTGTTTCTTCCCATCAATTTGTGGCGGAGCTAAAAAATAGTAAAAAAAAGGCTTAAATCAAACATTTAGGGCACGTTTGGGACAGCTTATTTGGTGCGGTGGCGTTTTGAAAATGCACCTGGTCTGTTTGGGTAAACTGCATTTTGGCAGTTTATGCGTTTTCAAAACGCAAAAAACAGCGTTTTCACACCGCACCTATCTAGATGCGGTGAGAGCTTATTGGCAACAGTCTGACTTTTCCAAAAAAAATAAAAATTTGTAATAGCTACCGCACCTAGGTTATCAGCAAATTATTTTTAATCAGCTTATCAACAGATTATTCAATAAGCTACACTGCCCCAAACAGACCCTTAAAAAATGACGCGTTTGCCTACATGCCACCCATGTTTTATATATTTACATATCTAACATCTAAACTTTAGTATTTACATGTATACCTCTCAAATATTTCATATTACATAAATAATTTCATTCATACATAAGAAGGCATATGTGTAGCTATTATAATGTATGTGTTATATATTTATACGTAAATAGATGAGAATTGTGTATTATTCATGTAAATCTTCCTTAAAACAAAAGCTTGAATTGAAAATTGAAATGATAGAGACATAACGTATACAACAGATTAAACTCAGAATGCCAACTCTTTATATTCTCAAAGCATTTAATGTTAACATTAATTGATTGGCACTCAATTTGAGAAAAAAAACAAAATTTATTTGTATTGAAGGTTGTTTATTGCTCATAAAAATTAAAATAATGCATTCTATTAATATTATTTTAGCAAACTCTTTTTTTTTNTCTTCCTTGAAACAAAAGCTTGAATTGAAAATTGAAATGATAGAGACATAACGTATACAACAGATTAAACTCGGAATGTCAACTCTTTATATTCTCAAAGCATTTAACGTTAACATTAATTGATTGGCACTCAATTTGAGAAAAAAACAAAATTTATTTGTATTGAAGGTTGTTTATTGCTCATAAAAATTAAAATAATGCATTCTATTAATATTATTTTAGCAAAACTATTTTTTTAAAAATATATGATAAAATTATAATTCATGGTATTGTTTATTGGATCACATTCAGTTTTGATCATCTAAACCGTAAGTTTCAAAATTGAGAGAAAATCATATTAGGTGTGTTTAGTGTTGTCTGAAACCTTAAATTACCCAAATAAAATAAAAAACAGTGATTTTAACAGCGCAATTCGAGATTGAAACGATGACATAACTCGAAGTTAATATTACGGTGTGTTTTTCATTTGCCGCCTGTTTTAGGGCCAGAAAAATTAAAAATTTTTATGATAAAGGATAAAAGAAATAGTGGTCGGATAAAAGATAAAACTGCATTCAAAATTTCAAACAAGGGAAGGACAAAATTTAAGAAAGCATGATGATGGATACTCAACAACATGTCAACGATATTATAGATCTCTACTTTTTGATAATTTCTAACGTAATGCATANCACATTCAGTTTTGATCATCTAAACCGTAAGTTTCAAAATTGAGAGAAAATCATATTAGGTGTGTTTAGTGTGGTCTGAAACCTTAAAATACCCAAATAAAATACAAAACAGTGATTTTAACAGCGCAATTCGAGCCTGAAACGATGACATAACTCGAAGTTAATATTACGGTGTGTTTTTCATTTGCCACCTGTTTTAGGGCTAGAAAAATTAAAAATTTTTATGATAAAGGGTAAAAGAAAGAGTGGTCCGATAAAAGATAAAACTGCATTCAAAATTTCAAAGAAGAGAAAGACAAAATTTAAGAAAGCGTGCTGATGGATACTCAACAACATGTCAACGATATTATAGATCTTTACATTTTGATAATGTCTAACGTAATGCATTATTAATATTCAAAATGTCCAGATTCATTTATATAGTTTCTGATTTGAAGCTGAATAAGTTTTGATGGCGTTGTTATGTTTTTGCAAGAAAAAAAAATTAATTTTATCATGATTTACGAGAATATATTGGGAGTATGTTTTTGTTTTGTTTTAAGTTACCTTTGTTTAGAAGATTTTTGAGTTTCAGCAATTCATGTTTTATGGAGTAGATGTGTACATTTCTTTAGAAGTATTAAGACTTTGATGCATTTTTTTGTACTTAAATAGATGTCTATTATCTATGCTTTGAAGAAGTATTATATATTTACTTGAACTAAAAATTGAAATTATTGTATTATTATATTCCAAGTTATCATTATTTTGAATAAATTAAATTTTAGAGAATTCTTGTTCAATAAAATATATGTGTATTATATCACTTATGAAAAGAATATTATAATTAACTATCATTAAAAGTTAAAATAATTGTTTATGTTGTTTTAAATTACATTTATTTAGAGATATTTTGATATTATTATATATTTTTTCACTTACATAGATGTGTACTAATATGAATAAAATTTCATATTTACATGACTGAATGCTCAGATAAATATTTTATTATATGTTACGTTAGTTTTGTTTAGAAAGGTTTTATTTAAGGTCATTCTTGTTCAATAAAGTAGATGTGTATTGCCTCAATTTTCAAGAAAAACTTACAATTAACTTTCATTTAAACTCTAAAATCCGTGTTTTATGCTGTGTAATCCCTAAACTCTGGAAAAAAATACAACATTTACTTAAACTAAATGATGAAATAATTCTTTTATTGTGTTTCAAAAAGCTTTGTTAAGAAAAAATTGGATTTTATTTTTTTTATCATTGAATATCATATTGGTAAAATGTGCATGTTTGTCAAAATGATACAATTCCAAAGCATTACAAACAAATTGTAGGCAAACTATTTGCTATCATTGTTCACAATTAAAATAAAGCATATAATTTGTATTGTAGTTATGCATACCAGACTGAATTTAATGTGAAGAAAAACTATATCAACTATTGACCACACTTTTAAAAAATATAAAATCAAATGATTTTATGTGTGCGAGATTTCAACATTCATCTGAAACCATAAGTAGATATTTTTCTATTGATTTGAATGCCTTGATAAGTGTTTTATGAAGTTGTCAAGCCTGAAGATCCAACTTTCTAAAATATTCCTAGAGAAATATCACGAGAACATCGATATATATCATAATTTAACGTGTATTGAAATCATTTTTACTTTATTCAAAAATAAAACCAACTTTCAAATTTAAACTTATTACAATTTGATATAAGATTATATTTGTGTTATTGATGGGACACATGCTCATAGACGTCTGTGTCAATATTGATAAGGTCGCATACATTAGACGTTATGGTTAATCTACACAGAACTTAATGATAGCATACAATATTAATGTGTGTTTTACTTTCGTTATGACTAATTTGGAAAACAGTGTTTATAATAGTCGAATCTTCAAGTTTGCTATGCATAACTTTCACTCACCACCTCAAGGTTAGATAACACTTCCTTAAACCTTTCATTAACTTTTCATATATTAACTCATGGTTGACTCTTATAACAAGAAATCACTATTTATTGGATGTCATACATCCGATTATACGCAGATTTCTAAAATCATCTTTGAACGTGAGCTATCACATTTTTTTNTATAATAGTCGAATCTTCAAGTTTGCTATGCATAACTTTCACTCACCACCTCAAGGTTAGATAACACTTCCTCAAACCCTACATTAACTTCTCATATAGTAACTCATGTTTGACTCTTATAACAAGAAATCACTATTTATTGGATGTCATATATCCGATTATACGCAAATTTCTAAAACCATCTTTGAACGTGAGCTATCACATTTTTTAAATAAATTTCTAAAATCATATAATTAATACTTAATCTAATAAATTTATAATTTTTTAAAGTTAGACCCACTGTCATACACTTTTAACATGAAGATGATTTTAATCGTGCGATCGTATGGAAAAATTTTTCATCCCAAACATACTCAAATGTAAAATATTTTGCAGTGTTCCTTATTTCCTAATNACACACACACACACACACACACACACACACACACACACACACATATATATATATATATATTCCTTCGAATGTTGTTAAAATATTCCTAAATTAAAAATTTATCTTGAACTTACCTCACTTAATTTCCAATTTAATTAAACCTACTATTAACAATTAATAATTAAAAAAATATATGAAATTCATAGATTAATTAAGCCATAGTTCGGCCTTCTAAGCCACACACGCCTGCTCTTCTCCTTCCCACCGAACGGAATCTCCCTCCCGCCTTCAGACCTAACAAAATCGAGCCTCATGTACGCAATAAAACGCACATTCACTATGGGCGTCGTCGTCTTCTTTCTTCGCCTGAGACGTCTCTCCTCACGACATCATCTTTCCACTTCGCAGGCTTCAACCTGTTGTTGCCTTCATCTGCACAAATCAAACACAAGGACTGCTCGATTCCTTCTTCCGGCAAGTTGCGTTGCTCCTTCCTTGGTGTCATCTCCATTCTTGTGCAGGTAATACCATAGGTTTTTGCCTCATCTCCTTTCTCCCACAACTCTTCTCCCTCTTCCTCTCTGCACGTAGCGCCCAGGATCGTCGGTGACACATGAAAGGTAAGTCGTCTGCCTCTTTTTTTCCTCCGTCTGCTGCTCGAGGCAGTCCAAAGGGCATCTCATATTCATCTTCTTCCGTTGCTTTCTTCGAACAAAATGAGAGAATAACGACTGCTTTTTTATTTCCCGAGAGCATCGCATCTGTTGTGAACAACTGTCACGAGAACCCTGTATTTTCTGTCCGGACACCTGATCTACCTTTACGTGCGGTACAAGTTATTCCTGAGTTACCTGATCTACCTCTACGTGCGGTGTAAATTATTCCTGAGTTATTTTTAGGTTATTTATGAGTTATTTTCAATAATCCCGAAATAACCCAGAAATAATCAAAAAACTAAAGACCGCGGGTTATTTATGAGTTATTTCAGGATTATTAAAAATAACATAGAAATAAAATGAAAATAACTCAGGAATACCCTGTGCCGCACGTAGAGCTACGTCAGGAGTCCGCACAGAAAAATTTTTTGTCATGAGGGAAAATAAATTTCATTATATTTCTTTTATAATTTGGTTATTACTAATAAGATTGATGCTTATTTTTTTAATATTCTACAATATTCTATTTAATCTTAAGTAAAAGATTTTAGAGTATTTATATTAAATGAGAATATTTCATAATAATTAATTAGGAATTATCTAGAGTATGTTGTTCTAGAAATAAATGTATGAGTTTAGAAGTATCAAGATTTAGTCACATTACCAATTTAGCTATAAACAGGCATAATTATGTTGTTGTCATATGAGCTAGAAACTATTCAGCAATGTTTAGTAACAAAATTCTCCTTCTTTTCATAAAAAATTTCTAATAGTTGATATCAGAGCTTCATTCGATTATCGTAGTGCATTGTATAATTTCAATATATCTACAATTGTTGACTTCCTCATTTGTTCAAATTACAATCTTTAGTGGAGAAAAATATGATTTTTGGTCCATCAAAATGAAGACCCATTTTCGCCTCCAAAGTTTATGGAAGAAGGTTGAAGAAGGATTCAATGTTCCGAAAAGTAATTCGAATCTTTCAACAAATCAAAAGAAGGAGTTTGAAAAATAATAATAATAAAAAAGACTCGAGCATTATTCTTTTTTTATAACAAATGAGAGATGATATCTTTCCTCGAGTCATGGGCACATCAACTGCAAAACAAACATTAGACACGATATTGGAGGAGTTTCAGCGCATTTGTAACCAAATGAATGGTCTATCACCATTAATAAGCACCAAGGAAAAGAAAGCAGCAACAAAAAAATAAACATATTCAGGTAGAATCACTTTAATTCACCAACTAATGAGCAAATTGAAGTAGGTATCATCTTCTAACATTAGTATCTGGAAACTAAAGAAGAACAGAGCAATGGAGAGCTGCATAGATCAAACAACTACAAAAGCCTCAAAAACTAAACTCACCCTCAACGTTTTTCCATGCCTCAATGGAATCACCTGTAACAGCTCCCCTCATCTCTTCTAAAACATTCTTGGCTTCCTTCACATTTGAGTTCTTAATCAAGCCATGGACCAATCCTTTCACAGCATGAAATGGAGGTGCCCATTTCTTACTCAAGCACAGGTTGCAGATCTCCAAAGCAGAATGAAATTCTCCTTTCTCAACCAAACAATTGAGCAAAACTGCATAAGTTGCAGAATTTGCAGAGGCTGCACTGCCATACTTGCTCTTTAATTCCTGCATCCTCCTGAAAATCCTCATGGCTGCACAGGCATTCCCTTCATTGCAAAACCCAAAAATTAAACTATTAAAGCTAAAAAAATTTGGGGAAATGCCCTTTGAAGTCATCACATCCAAAAGTTCCTCCGCTTCAACGCTCCTTCCTTTATCGCAAAGCCCAGCTATTCTGCAGTTGTAGGTCGACACATTAGCATCCAGCTTCTTTTTCGACAATTC
>JXCR01045182.1:0-19718 GCA_002079205.1 Phalaenopsis hybrid cultivar | reverse complement strand
GGCACCCCTTATTGGAAGTTATCAAAATGAGTTTTGAAGATCTCAAATTAGTAGGAAAGTGGAAAGTGAAACTTCTTGATGGGAGACATGTGATGCTTCAGTTAACCATGAATGAAGACTACACTCGAATATTTTCTAGGAAATATCTTAATATTGTAGGAAAGTCTATGAAATTGCTCAAGCGGTCTCCTGATTTTGATCCAAATCATAAACATCCCACTGTAACAATTTGGTTTAATTTACGTGGTTTCAATTTGCATTTATTTAATCATCACGTTCTTTGCTCTATTGGGGCCATACTTGAGAATCCTATGAAACTAGATATACCCACCTTCAATCTAACCATGCCTTATGTTGCCAGAATACTTGTGTAAAGAGATCACTTTACCTGATATTACAAAAGTCTGGCTGGGCACAACACATAATGGATATTGACAACAAATTATCATGAAGCATAAACCTTTTTATTGTACCAATTGTAAGATGTTTGGACACACCTTTGACAAATGCCACAGGCTCCACCCTAACTTGAAATCTAAAGCTCGATTGCATAAGAATTTGTTTAACCCCATTGATCTGGATATATCTACTCCACCTGTGGAGGAAATTATCACAAGACTGGAGTTAATGTCTGGTTTACTTGGGAACTACTTTTTCACCTGTAGAGGAACCTTTGAGGCTTGCTTCCTTTGTCCTTGAGGGGGATTGCTCACTTAGGGTGTGTTTGACACAGTTGCAACTTCTCAGCTTTTCAGCTGCATCTGCGCTGTCTCAGGAAGTTGCTGCAGGGAAGCTGACTGACTGTTTGGTGCAGCTGTGTGAAAACAACTTTGAGGCAACTGTTTCTGGAAAAATGACCATATTGCCCATGTTTGGTAAAACTGTTTAAAACAGAATTGTGACAACGACATATTTGTTCTGAAGCAGAATTTCACTTCAAAATTGTTCAAAAATTCTTTCTATTTCTTATATGAATTAATATTGGATTGAATGTCATTTCTTGTTAGAAACTAGGGGCATCAACTTCCTAATTAGAATGAAAATATTGTATTTCTGCACCCATAAAAGCAATATTATATATAATTCCTCTACTAGCGGTACAAAGAAGGGATGGAAAGGAACCCAAGCAATGATAAAACTAGAGAGTTGCCAACTTTGATTCGGCTAATACATAAATCAATGAATTGCATTATTTTCTAGTACTTTAGTTTCAAGCACATGCTATTCTATATTTTTGGCAATGTTTTTTTGTGTGGAGTGATTGCTAAGGTTTCAAAGACATACAACTAAATTAGAAATTTCATTTGAAGAAAAAAATTATTTCTGAAATTTCATTGGATTTCATGATAACATATGCAGAGAACTTGAGCTCTTCCTATTTAGTAACGCGCTCAAGTAAAGAATTAAGGTTATCATTATGACCATCAAGCAAAAAAGTTGCTTTTGGAACCTTAAACATCAGAAAACCATAATACTGTGTCAAAGAAGTCTATGAAACAACCGATAGAGAAAAAAGAAAGGACAAGAGACATATGCCTATTGTATGAACCAAGGAAAATGTATTCACATTTGATGGAAATAAAAATTGCATCCATTGAAGTGATTTGTTAAAACAATATAAATAAGGAAGCAAGTTAAATTTAAATGTTTTTGATCTCATCAAACATCCAAAGGTGGAGAACTATCCAATTTTGTCCTTGATGTGTGCTGTATTATTTGAAGTAGTTCTTATTTGCATCATCGAAATTATGATTTTTATATAAGACAACAAAGGTTTGTGCCCATAAAGAGCAACAATGGAAGCCGTCAGGATGACTGCAAAGTTACTTGTAGGAAAGATTGCCGCTGGTTCCTTAGTCGCGCAATGCCAAGCAGCCTATGAGCTCCGTCTCCTTGCAAAAACTGAAATGGACAACTGTCGCATCATCGTGGAGGCTGGTGCCATCCTTCCTCGTTAGTCTACTTGTCTCCATGGAAGCTTAGACACAAGAGAACTCAGTGACCATGCTGCTCAACCTCTCCCTCTTCCTCATCTGGTTCATCGTCTCGCGTTCTGCGAAACAGGGAGGCTTCGACGCCGAGGCTTGGGTAGGGAAAAGGGAGGGGTATTATTGACGAACGAGACGCAGGGTTCGTTCCGCGGCCAGCGTTCCGCTAGATTCGCATCCCGCCAAAAGCGGGATGCCGAAACAAACAGGGAGATTTCGCGGAGCCCGAGTACGACGCTGTCTTGCCGCGATCCAAAACAGAACCTTATTATACCTCCTGTGGATCCTCAATTGGTGGTGGATGAGGAGACATTTGATACCTCACCTACTCCAAAACCTATCATTGATGTAACTGTTGACAATCTTGTGGTAGAGTGTCCAGCCCTAGGTGTGCTTCAGAATTCTACCCTAGGCGAGCTTTCAATTGCAACCCCATCACCTGATCAGATCAAACAAGTTTTTAATGTCAATCAGGCACAAGGGGATCCTGTTGTGCAACAGCCTACACCTGCTCGACAATTTTTGGACGAATACACTGACCAGATGAGCCATTCTTCCGATCAGGATTGACAGATTTACACATCTAGGAAGTAGAAGAATAAATGTCTACTAGAACTCAAAAATTTAATGGATGATACATTGTTTGTTTCGGGTAATGACAAAAAACTTAACCATTTGTTAGCAAGCTCCATACCTAGAATCAGGAGTAAGAGGTAGGAATACATTAGCTCCATACCTAGAATCAGAGGTAAGAGGTAAGGATACATTGGTTCGTACTTAATCTCCCATTATCTGTTTGAATTTGCAAATTTTACAAGTGTTTTAATGGGTCTTTTCTTCGTTGATCAACTACTCCAGCTTTTCGTTCTCCCTTTCTTCCACTTCTTGGTGCAACAAGTATTCTTCCATCTGTTTTGGTTCTACGCCGTCGCCTTTTAGGCAATCCGCACACGCATTTGGGGTTTTCCCCAATTGAAATGGCTTGTGAATTTTGCGTAAGAAGAAGAGTTCCTATCAGAGTTTTGAAGATCTCAACATGTATCTTTTCCACCTGTTTGACACTTATAGCTCTCACCGATCCAACTATTATTTGAATACGACTTGTGAATTTTGCTATGTTTGGAAACCTTGGCTTAGAGATTACATACTTAGTTTATAATTATTGTTTTTGGTATACATGTACTTTTTTGGAGATTTTGGTGTATGTTGTATACCGGGTGCTTTTGGTTCCTAGTTTGGCCCTCTCATCCAACCTTTTTTGTACCACNTATATATATATATATATATATATATATATATATATATATATATATATTGAGAAAGCCCAAGGATTAATATATTAAAAAGAAAGTAGGATACAAATAAATTTTGTGGGAGGACCCAAACATGACACCCTGCCCACACGATAACCACCATATGCAAATGGTTCCAAAAAGAGAAAATACAAAATATACATGAGAGACCTAAAGAGAAGAAAAACCAAAAAGTGTCGAAATCCGGATTCTCAGGTAACTAAAGAGCGACCCGATTTTGCCTTGCCTCTGCCTTTAGTTCTAGGGAAGGAGCCAACTATTAAATTGGTGAGATGAGTGCCATAAGCAGTAGTAACCAATGTATCATCCAATAAATTCTTGAGCTCGAGTTCGCCTCCATTCTTTTTCTTTCTCCTGGAATAGACCTGCTATTCCTCATCCGAAGATTGGTTCACCTAGTCAGTGGATTTGTCTAAAGTGTGTCGGATATGTGTAGGTAGTTGAACATTAGAAGCAACTACTTGTACAAGCTGATCTTTTATCGGATCAAGGGAGCGGGAGCACTCTCGTGTGTCCTGATATGCAAGTGGGTCTTCTTCAATAATAGTGAGTGACATAAATACATTTGGATCTGTATCAGCAGTATGCTGTTCTTCATCAGAAACTGTGGTGTTGGCAAGGGGAATCCACCGACAAATCAAACACCAAATCCTGTCTTGTGGGAACTTCCTCCACAGATTGAGCAGATGTGTCCATAGCAATGGGGTTAGACCCCTCTTTGTTTGCTTGAGCTTTAGATTTCAAGTTTGGACGAAGTCTGTAACATTTATTAAGTGTATGCTCAAACATCTTACAATGGGTACAATGAAAATATTTGTGTTCCATGATAATTGGTTGCCAATATCCATTGTGAGTTGATTGGCCTCGCTTAGGACATAATGTTTTTTAATGCTCTAAGCTCGTTCCATTTTATTAGAATCAATTTGATATGTGGATGCAAATGACTATGTAAAATTAATTAATAATGATCCCAAAATCAGTTATGCTTACAATGATATTGTATGTATCTTATGATAGCTAAAGTAAATAAATAAATTATAATATAGAGTTTCAAAGCACTAGAGTCGGTTCATAAGAGAACAACTGTCTATGGCTTCTATATTAGGAGACGAACTTCTCTTTTTATACAGAAGACGAGAAAGGAGATAAAGGCGAGGGCGAAGGAGAAGAAGGAAGGAGGAGAAAGTAAGATCACACTAGTTGTGTCCGGGAGGGTTCGACGCAAGCTAAAGAAGTCGTGTGAGGAGACAACGAGCTACACTACTGTGTTCGAGTCGTGGAAGAAGGAAAAGACATCCGTCAATGCTGGAGTTGAGTGAGGGAAGACTGAATGCGTTCACTCGAGATGAAGAGAGTGACATTGTGGGAACCTCGCATGCGGTAAGATCATGCAATGTTCTGTGCAAATGAATAACGACTTTGGACAGGAGATTGGAGCCCGTCTCCTAACCAAACTGAAGAGGAGTGTTGTGTTGGGCTCTCTTCAGAATGAACAAAGGCTTCAATGCCGTGTGCTTAGCGTGAGGCTTCATACAAAGGAGATGAAAAGAAGAGGTAGTGTCCTATTGGACGAAGAAAAATGGATTAAATTGCGTAGGGAAAGAATCGAACCCATCAAATATAAGGATGGTTAGGGTTTATTTTTTATTTCTTATTTACTTGTTGAATTAGAATTTTAATTTCATAACATTTAAGTGTTATTAAATTGTAAATCAAGGATTAATGACATTGGATTCAAAGGGTTAGGGCTTGGAGTCATGAATTTTTACAAACAGGAGATAAAGAGATAAGGTTTGGTGTTTATTAACTTTGTCCATTTTTTAAAGTTAGTTTAATATGAATGGTTATTAGTATTAATTTGTAATTTTGCTAATTTTTATCAATAGATGTTGAAACAAGTAATATTTGGATTGGAAACTGAAGTGAATGGATGACAATAAATGAGGAGGTAAGATATATGCTTTTATTTATATAATTGTTTTAATTAACTGTCATTAAGTAGAAAATAAGTTTTATGAGTTATAATCTGTGATAGTATTTGGCAAGCGCTCGAACTAAAGGACAAGTGAGATGAGATCAATGATTTTACTATAGAAAAGAAGTTTTCAACGAGAAAGGAATAAATAATGCTAATGGGAGTAATTATGTTTCTAAATCATAGTAATATTTATTATTTCTAGATGTATTCCTGATTTTACTTTTTGATATGGATGCTCTATACCATTGAGTTTACACTCAATTTTTTATATTGTTGTGTAAGAAGTATGCATATTAACATTGCAGTATAAATAATTGCATATTTGCTTTTTTATTAATATATTAGATTATTACATCACTTTTAAATTTTATTAGAGATTCATATATTAGATTATTCTATGAGTTCTCGTTGTGATTAGAGATTCTAGAAATTGAGTAAATTAGTGATGTAATATATGAAATTAGTAAGAAATTTTGAATCTATCATTCGATATATAAATTTTTTTGTTTTACAACACATTTTGAATGCTGAAACAATTTAGGGTATGTTTGTGACAGCTGTAGCTTATTATAAAATAATTGTGAAGCTGATGAATAATAATCTGATGCTCAAAAAATTGTGGTGACTATTACAATTTTTTTTTAAAGTCATGCTGCAGTTAGAAATCTGCCACTGCAGCTAGCCAAAAGCGGTGAGAAAACATAGATTTCAGTGGCAACTTTTTTTTTTTAAAAATGTCAAAAAGTCAATTTTCCCAAACAGACAAAATCGCGATACGGTGCCACAACGCCATCACACCACCGCCCCAAACGGACCCTTAGTATGCCTTCATTGTACATAGTAAGACATGAAGGAACTGGTGTAATTGATTGAGTAGAAATTCGTAGCGGAGTTTGCACACACATAATTTTGTCAATTAAAAGGGAGAGAATAAAATATTTTTCTAAAAATGTAATGATAATGATTAAAATGCTATATAATAATAATAGCAACCATTGGAAATAACAAATAATAAATCAATAATAAAGAAAAAAGTGAAATATATTGATGTTATAATATTATGATTTATTCTTTAAAAATAAATAAAAAATATGGAAAAAATGGGGGCATCAGAGTTCCACCCTCACTCGAGTGCATCGTAGTTTGTGCTTCCATATTGGATGTTTGTTTGGTTGATGTGCCCCCTTCTATATAAGGAAAAAAAGATCAAATTACCATGGCAAAATGACGTTTCTATTCCATTAAAGGGAAATTGTCTGACTGCTTTGTTAGAAAATTCCTTTAAATTTTTTACTTTTATGTGACTTCTCTTTTATTTTTCCTCACTAATTTCAATTATTTTGTACATCTTTACTGTAATTTTTTCCAAACATGTTGTCACTGTGTGATATTAGAGCTAACCCAAACCACAACTAAAAAATAAATATTATTATTTGAAGCAAATAAACGGTTACAAAATCACAATGAAAAAAAATACGATGACAAACACACAACACTAACAAACTCAATTAAAGAGGATCCCAAGGGTGGTGATGGTGTTCGTTTAGGGTTTGGAATTGTTAGTAGATGATTGGGATGATTGGGTGGTGGTTAGATGGTGGAGGTTGTAATAGAAAAAGGGATTTTGGGTGGCTGTTCTGAGGTTGGCAGGAAGTGCGGGATAACTGGACAATGATATAACAAGGGGAAGGGCTTGTGGGGTTACGATGATGATACTGGATGGCGGGGCAGGGGTAGAACAACAAAAGGAAGGGTTGGCGAGCTGCAACAAAGAATGTGGGGGTATGGAACATCAAAAGCAACGAAGTAGGTGACTGGGACAACGAGGGGCAACGAAGAGGAAGGACGGTGGACTGCGGGACATTAGAGGGAAGGGCTGTTCGAGAGGCTGCGACAATAAGGGGGATGGCTGGAAAGGGGTTACAGAAGAGTTGAATGTGATAAATATCTCCGTGGGATTGAGCTACAGCCCGCGCACCACTCGAACACTTGGAGGTCACTACCTCGGGCGAGATACAGTCGAAGCACCACTCGTCGTCGGATATAACTTAAAAGGGAAAACATCCCCTACGACTGGCTTGGACAAAAATCTGAAATCTGAAAGAAAAAACTGAACGTTAAGACAACACACATCATATTTATAATAAGTACTAGCAATTAGAATAGGAAGGAATCAGATTATGAAGAAAATAAATTTAGGAAGGGAAGAGAAAATGCAACATAAAATAGGGTCCGCGGTACTGTATCAGCTACAACACCGCAGCCCAAGTTCCCATGTCACTGTGTGGTCATTACTAATATGGATTTAACATCAGACCAGATATTATAGAATTGTATTACATCTGCATACTAAATTTATCCCCTCATTGTCTTTCCTTTTTCTTTCTTATCTTTCTTGCCTCCCTAAACCTTTCCTAAGAACCAAAATCTGATTTTGTTTTCCTTCTAATTTTAAAACCCTTGCACTAAATATGAAACTTGATTTTTTTTCCTTATTTTAAAATTATTGCCTAAATTCTGAAACCTGATATTAATTCTTTCCTATTTTATTTTTTGCTAAAATTGAGTAAGGTCTTTTATAAATAGGAGTTCTTGTGTCTAGAGTAATGGTCTTGTTTTTGAAATCTGATTTCAGTTTATCTTAATATTTTCCCTCTCGAAGTGCTGTATCTGACGATGAGGAAGGTTCTTTGGCTGTAACCTCGTCCAAGGTGGTGTCTATCTTCACTTTTCCGACCACTACCTGCCGTCTTGCTGTCCATCGAAGTTCCAACCACCCTTCAGCACTGCCGGTCACCTCTCTGCCATCCAAACAGCCGACCAATTCGCCCGCAGCTTCTTTGTCGGTTGTTCTCAGCCCTCCTACTACCCTTCCAGACATCACTGTTGCAACTATCTGCTATTCTCAGCCCTCCTACTGAACTTCCAGATGCCACTGCTGCAGCCTCCTGCTGTTTGCAACCCTCTTGCTGCCTTCCAGATGCCACTGCTGCAGCCTCCTGCTGTTTGTAGCCTGACGCCTCCACTGCAGCCACATTTGTTTGTAGCCCCCCTGCTGCCCTTCCAGCACCCTCGCCAGAAACTTCTCTGCCCTCTTGTCTCTCTCACAGCAGGCTGCAGCCTCCGTCAGGCCATCCCCGCGCCTCAAACCGCTGCCTCCCTCCTTCCTGCAGCTCTCGCCCTTCCTCTGCCTCCACTCCTTGGCTTCGGCCGCCATCCTTGCTGTCTCTGGAGTCCACCCTTTGATGACACTTTCCGCTTCCTCCGACTGCGGTTTGACTCCTCAACAAGCGCTTACTTGCTTCCCCACTTTCGCCCGACATCGCTTTTGCCTTCATCGCGCCCCCCGCTCTAGCACTACCTCTCCAGACTCCTTCCTCGTCGGGATTATTGTGTTTTTATTTGTTGAGTCTTTGTTTGTAATGTTTTATTTTATGTTTTGATTTATTTGGTGTTTTTTTTTTGTTTGGAGTCATCATTGTAACCTTTCTTTTAAGTTACTAAAAAAATTGTGTATTGCGTATTGGTTTGGGTTAACTCCGATATGATTGTAGTTGTTTGAGCCAGTCAAGGTGACAGGGAATGCTTTCAATATTTTGTGATATTTTTGAATATAAATGAAATGAAATAAAGAAATCATGGAAAATTTGGAATAGTATAAAAGTGTAAAAATTCATTAATTCTTTTCAGAATATTTTTAACTCTTTCAATTGTTTATGCTCGTATTGTGTTGTGTGGCTCCTATTTTTATCTAAAAATATGTGAATGGCTTTTTAAATTTGNATTTGGATTGGAAACTGAAGTGAATGGATGACAATAAATGAGGAGGTAAGATATATGCTTTTATTTATATAATTGTTTTAATTAACTGTCATTAAGTAGAAAATAAGTTTTATGAGTTATAATCTGTGATAGTATTTGGCAAGCGCTCGAACTAAAGGACAAGTGAGATGAGATCAATGATTTTACTATAGAAAAGAAGTTTTCAACGAGAAAGGAATAAATAATGCTAATGGGAGTAATTATGTTTCTAAATCATAGTAATATTTATTATTTCTAGATGTATTCCTGATTTTACTTTTTGATATGGATGCTCTATACCATTGAGTTTACACTCAATTTTTTATATTGTTGTGTAAGAAGTATGCATATTAACATTGCAGTATAAATAATTGCATATTTGCTTTTTTATTAATATATTAGATTATTACATCACTTTTAAATTTTATTAGAGATTCATATATTAGATTATTCTATGAGTTCTCGTTGTGATTAGAGATTCTAGAAATTGAGTAAATTAGTGATGTAATATATGAAATTAGTAAGAAATTTTGAATCTATCATTCGATATATAAATTTTTTTGTTTTACAACACATTTTGAATGCTGAAACAATTTAGGGTATGTTTGTGACAGCTGTAGCTTATTATAAAATAATTGTGAAGCTGATGAATAATAATCTGATGCTCAAAAAATTGTGGTGACTATTACAATTTTTTTTTAAAGTCATGCTGCAGTTAGAAATCTGCCACTGCAGCTAGCCAAAAGCGGTGAGAAAACATAGATTTCAGTGGCAACTTTTTTTTTTTAAAAATGTCAAAAAGTCAATTTTCCCAAACAGACAAAATCGCGATACGGTGCCACAACGCCATCACACCACCGCCCCAAACGGACCCTTAGTATGCCTTCATTGTACATAGTAAGACATGAAGGAACTGGTGTAATTGATTGAGTAGAAATTCGTAGCGGAGTTTGCACACACATAATTTTGTCAATTAAAAGGGAGAGAATAAAATATTTTTCTAAAAATGTAATGATAATGATTAAAATGCTATATAATAATAATAGCAACCATTGGAAATAACAAATAATAAATCAATAATAAAGAAAAAAGTGAAATATATTGATGTTATAATATTATGATTTATTCTTTAAAAATAAATAAAAAATATGGAAAAAATGGGGGCATCAGAGTTCCACCCTCACTCGAGTGCATCGTAGTTTGTGCTTCCATATTGGATGTTTGTTTGGTTGATGTGCCCCCTTCTATATAAGGAAAAAAAGATCAAATTACCATGGCAAAATGACGTTTCTATTCCATTAAAGGGAAATTGTCTGACTGCTTTGTTAGAAAATTCCTTTAAATTTTTTACTTTTATGTGACTTCTCTTTTATTTTTCCTCACTAATTTCAATTATTTTGTACATCTTTACTGTAATTTTTTCCAAACATGTTGTCACTGTGTGATATTAGAGCTAACCCAAACCACAACTAAAAAATAAATATTATTATTTGAAGCAAATAAACGGTTACAAAATCACAATGAAAAAAAATACGATGACAAACACACAACACTAACAAACTCAATTAAAGAGGATCCCAAGGGTGGTGATGGTGTTCGTTTAGGGTTTGGAATTGTTAGTAGATGATTGGGATGATTGGGTGGTGGTTAGATGGTGGAGGTTGTAATAGAAAAAGGGATTTTGGGTGGCTGTTCTGAGGTTGGCAGGAAGTGCGGGATAACTGGACAATGATATAACAAGGGGAAGGGCTTGTGGGGTTACGATGATGATACTGGATGGCGGGGCAGGGGTAGAACAACAAAAGGAAGGGTTGGCGAGCTGCAACAAAGAATGTGGGGGTATGGAACATCAAAAGCAACGAAGTAGGTGACTGGGACAACGAGGGGCAACGAAGAGGAAGGACGGTGGACTGCGGGACATTAGAGGGAAGGGCTGTTCGAGAGGCTGCGACAATAAGGGGGATGGCTGGAAAGGGGTTACAGAAGAGTTGAATGTGATAAATATCTCCGTGGGATTGAGCTACAGCCCGCGCACCACTCGAACACTTGGAGGTCACTACCTCGGGCGAGATACAGTCGAAGCACCACTCGTCGTCGGATATAACTTAAAAGGGAAAACATCCCCTACGACTGGCTTGGACAAAAATCTGAAATCTGAAAGAAAAAACTGAACGTTAAGACAACACACATCATATTTATAATAAGTACTAGCAATTAGAATAGGAAGGAATCAGATTATGAAGAAAATAAATTTAGGAAGGGAAGAGAAAATGCAACATAAAATAGGGTCCGCGGTACTGTATCAGCTACAACACCGCAGCCCAAGTTCCCATGTCACTGTGTGGTCATTACTAATATGGATTTAACATCAGACCAGATATTATAGAATTGTATTACATCTGCATACTAAATTTATCCCCTCATTGTCTTTCCTTTTTCTTTCTTATCTTTCTTGCCTCCCTAAACCTTTCCTAAGAACCAAAATCTGATTTTGTTTTCCTTCTAATTTTAAAACCCTTGCACTAAATATGAAACTTGATTTTTTTTCCTTATTTTAAAATTATTGCCTAAATTCTGAAACCTGATATTAATTCTTTCCTATTTTATTTTTTGCTAAAATTGAGTAAGGTCTTTTATAAATAGGAGTTCTTGTGTCTAGAGTAATGGTCTTGTTTTTGAAATCTGATTTCAGTTTATCTTAATATTTTCCCTCTCGAAGTGCTGTATCTGACGATGAGGAAGGTTCTTTGGCTGTAACCTCGTCCAAGGTGGTGTCTATCTTCACTTTTCCGACCACTACCTGCCGTCTTGCTGTCCATCGAAGTTCCAACCACCCTTCAGCACTGCCGGTCACCTCTCTGCCATCCAAACAGCCGACCAATTCGCCCGCAGCTTCTTTGTCGGTTGTTCTCAGCCCTCCTACTACCCTTCCAGACATCACTGTTGCAACTATCTGCTATTCTCAGCCCTCCTACTGAACTTCCAGATGCCACTGCTGCAGCCTCCTGCTGTTTGCAACCCTCTTGCTGCCTTCCAGATGCCACTGCTGCAGCCTCCTGCTGTTTGTAGCCTGACGCCTCCACTGCAGCCACATTTGTTTGTAGCCCCCCTGCTGCCCTTCCAGCACCCTCGCCAGAAACTTCTCTGCCCTCTTGTCTCTCTCACAGCAGGCTGCAGCCTCCGTCAGGCCATCCCCGCGCCTCAAACCGCTGCCTCCCTCCTTCCTGCAGCTCTCGCCCTTCCTCTGCCTCCACTCCTTGGCTTCGGCCGCCATCCTTGCTGTCTCTGGAGTCCACCCTTTGATGACACTTTCCGCTTCCTCCGACTGCGGTTTGACTCCTCAACAAGCGCTTACTTGCTTCCCCACTTTCGCCCGACATCGCTTTTGCCTTCATCGCGCCCCCCGCTCTAGCACTACCTCTCCAGACTCCTTCCTCGTCGGGATTATTGTGTTTTTATTTGTTGAGTCTTTGTTTGTAATGTTTTATTTTATGTTTTGATTTATTTGGTGTTTTTTTTTTGTTTGGAGTCATCATTGTAACCTTTCTTTTAAGTTACTAAAAAAATTGTGTATTGCGTATTGGTTTGGGTTAACTCCGATATGATTGTAGTTGTTTGAGCCAGTCAAGGTGACAGGGAATGCTTTCAATATTTTGTGATATTTTTGAATATAAATGAAATGAAATAAAGAAATCATGGAAAATTTGGAATAGTATAAAAGTGTAAAAATTCATTAATTCTTTTCAGAATATTTTTAACTCTTTCAATTGTTTATGCTCGTATTGTGTTGTGTGGCTCCTATTTTTATCTAAAAATATGTGAATGGCTTTTTAAATTTGATGGGGAGTCATAACGACGTTACAAACATCTAGAAAATGTAAACCCTACCTTTTGGCTCGATCTTGAACTTATAAGGGTAGAGTCAATAGGGCCCGTTTCTCAATAATTATTCATATGAAAAAACAACTATTGTAAATCTCATAGTCCTCAGTCTAGTAACACAATCCTTTTTTTATAATGGGTTGGGAAGCATCAATTCAACCACAACTTTTGTCAAAATTTTTGATAGTATGTCTGTATATGTACTTTATGCCATGTAGATCTTTTATCATGAAAAATTATTCAAGAAGAAAACTTAATGGGCACTTCGTTGCTAATGAGATAGGGTTGTAAGTCTAAATATTTAGACTCTATGTTTCACATGGAATGAGTGGAATTGATAAAGCCCCTGTAGCAATAATCGTTATATGAAGGCTAAAGCAATTGTGCAAGTTGGATGTTCTTCTTATAATTTAGGATCTTGAGTCGCAATCTACCAATCTAATCCTCTTCAAAGAAAATAAAAAAGAGGACAGAATTGACATATCTTGCAACTCATGAACATTTGCCAAATTGAAAGTAAAGTTTCTTGTCCCTAACTGGACCTCTCTTTCATTGGGAACTGCGCATTGACAATTTAATTTTCGGCGATTTTAAAATATTTTGCAATGCTTGCAAAGCAAAAGGCCTTCAAGTTTTGTTATGTTGAAAATTCATTTAGAGAAACACTTCATGCTGCCCCACCTATACGGTAGGATCATAAGTCCCAATCATTGGCCTTCCTTTACTCCTAAAGATGTGAGCTCGAGCCCTCAATGTAATGTTTGTTATACTATAGTATTTGGGAAATTTATTTCACATGCTATAGATACTTAAATTTGCTTGGGCCGAAAACACTGAGTAGATGCTTATTTTCACTTGGGTCTAATTTTTCACAAACAGTTAGTAGAGTTGACATGGCTTGTGACTTTTGAACAACTGCCAAAATTAAATTAAAGCTTTTTTGTTTCATCAAACTTGTCTTTTTCATGGTGATTTGGTGACTGGCTAATGATAAGCGTTGTTAGAATATTTGGCAATGAATTTGCCTCAAATCTACATGGTTTGTTGCAATGAGGTTCAATTTAAGAAGTAATCGTTTGTGTTTGCCTTGCCTATAATGCATGGTTGGAAGTTCAAAGTACCTGCTGTAAAGTTTTAGGATGCGAGCCTCCACAACCCTAATATAATGCATGCTAAAATCTAACATTGGGAAAGTTGAATTCAAGTACTGTATATGCATATACTTGCTTTGGCTTGATCTTCTGTAAGCACATATAGAGACTAGATATTATCTTATAGCACAATCATTTTTACATTAAAATTAAATTAAGTGTGAGATCACTGGGCTTTTCTCAAACTCTCAAGTTCTAAATCTCAATTTTGACCGTGATTCTTTGAAAATGAATAACTGAGTTGATAAGATTCTTGTCATGACAATCTCCTTGTGTTTCGTCAGAATATCATATTGAGAGGAGTTCTTTGTTGAATTCAATCTTTTGTTCATTAAGATAAATGCTTCTGGTAATTTTTTCTCGGTGATGGGTGCAATTATTGAGATATTATATTAGAAGAGGATCTTCTCATAAAAATGCTTGATTAAATTATAAGACAAATGTAATATAAGCTTTCCTTTAAATATAAGCTTTCTCTATCATATTAACTCCTCTACTATAAATGGAGTTTTTTAATATACAAGAGGTTACTTTTTCCTTTTTAACTTTTCATTTAAATTTAATTTGAAATGTAATAAGGATAATGATGCCTCGTCTTTCATTACTGTTTAATTTTTTTTATAAATTGAACTTTGAATGCATGGCCTTTTATGATTCACTGGATTATTAAAATTATGGAGAATTCATACAACTTTTTTTATTTTAAATTCATATTTTCCTGCTTTGAGGATTTGGCATCAACAAGTTGAAGATTAGCTACTTTGCTTTTTTCATTTCATTATTTTATTTCTATTATTTCCAATTATTCCACTCTGTACTACGACTAACGAAGCCTATTTCTTTTCAAATATAAAATCAGAATTGAAGTGTTAAAAGACAGGAAAGTTTATGCCTATTTATAAAGGCCAGGAGTCTGATCTTTGAGGTGTTTAATAGCTATTGGGTTTCGGATGTTTTTACTATTTTGCCAAATGAGTTCTACTCTCAAATTCAGAGAAGATGAACGGATGCAAAGCTAAGCCTCTGAAAACATTCGATCTTTAGTGGTTATTTTGATTAAGGTTTTATGCAAGTTTTATTTTTTCATTATCCTAGAGATTATAAATGGGCCGCTCATTTTTGTGTTAAGCACATTCTTAGTAGTTCTTTTGTTTTGTCGCATATAGATGATGATAGAGAACTCTCTACCATACTCTTAGATGACATGTCTTTTTTTGGTGCATCATAGATGTATACTTGCATGGTTTTTTTTTTGATATATTAATGCAAATGGACATTTGCATGAAAACATGCTATCTGCATGATATTATGTGCTAGACAATTATTTACCTTAGCAAATGTATCTGAAACAAAGTTTTTGAATCAAGTGTACCATATCTCTTCTCTTTGGTTCTTTTCCTTGTTCATGCCTTTAGCAAATGTGTTTAGAAGAGTTCTCGTGTTATGGAAACAATTGTTTTTGTAATTTATATTTGATTTTTGCTCTTGCCCAACTTCATTTGCTCAAACTTTTTTAAGGCTGTGTTTATATGCTATCTTATTGTAGATAGTGGAAGTAGTGTGTTGCAAGCTCACCCCCTTGCAGATTCAGCTATACAGACATTTCATTCAATCAAAAAATGTAAGACTTGACTTATATCCAGCTTGTATATGCTATACTATTCTATTGCTATAAGATAGTTTCTGAAATATTTGTTCATATCTATAGATTAAGCATGTAATTGCAGAGGAGTTGAAGCATTCCACAATTTTGGCCTATATTACAGCACTTAAAAAACTTTGCAATCACCCTAAGGTATTCTTTCTAAGATTTTTTATATGTTTGATTGGTTTTTTATTTTATTTCTTTTTCCTGTGAACTTAAATAGAATTTATCATGATGCACGCCGTCCCAAATGCAAATATGGAACATCACATCAGGCAGAAATTTACAAAATAGTTTTAATAGGTTTGTGGAATCACCACATACTTTTCTTTACTTATAAAAAAAAAATTATTGGATTGAAGGAGCCTAATTTTTACCTACATATGATTCGAGCTTTCTCCAAAACTTGCATGCGGAAATTCTGTTCATCACTTGCGACATCCTAGTACTACTTTTTGGGCTATAATGCTTGTATGCTATCTTAGTTTTGGCATATGATCTTGTCAATCCGGTTATTACAATCTAATGTTTTTCATCTTAAATTTTTATATCTTGTTATTTTATTGGCTAACTGGATCAATTGCCACACATTTAATGACAAAGTCATTAGCCATCAACTCATTTTCTCGAAAACTCATTCACATCATTTATTTACATAACCTATCCTAGCTATCTGTATATTTGTATGGTTCCCTCTGTGGGCAATCATTGCCCTCTCCAAAAATTGGCACAACACCCATGCACAAACTTTCATTAACACAAAGTTTTGTGATGGGAATTTCAAACAAATTCATATGATGCTTAAGCATTATTTTTGAATAACAAAAAAATATGGTCGCCTTACTAATAGTGGGCAATAGATTAATTTTGGGTTGACTATGTATCAATTACAGCACAATAATGATTGAAAACACCGAAGTTATATAACAACACTTCTAAACAATCTCTGTTATTACAGTGCAATAGTACCTTGTGAAAACTTATTATGGCACACTCCGACAACACTTGACATGATGAAGAAACATAAAGCCTAGTTTGTACTCATATGAGAAAGTTTCTTAGGCAAGCAATATAAATAGGCGTAAGCAAGAAAAAACAAACACTATTACATTCCATAACAAGTAGTGAGATTAATTTCAAAGAAGATTTAAAAAAAAAAGAAACTTGGACAACAATTAATTTGCAAATTGCCTAAACCCAAAATAAACACATACATTTTTTTTTACATAAATTTAAAAATACAAAAACAGAATTACTGCTAAAAAACTTGCTCAATCAGTGAACTTCCCCCCTCATAGTTATAATTAAACTTGCTATAAGAAAAAAAAAAAGTTTCAACGAGCAAGTTTAAAAAATCAAACCTAGCAAATAATCATTATCTATTCAAGCATAAACAGCTAGATGTTTGGGGTATGCAAAATGAATAATGAAAGACATGATTTACTACATATACTTTTGAGAATAAATTTTATCAAATTTTTTGTGAGATTTTAATTTATTGTAGTGCCTTAATGTAACATGTTACATGCTTTGAAGTGGTTTTTGGTATGGCGATAATTGTGATTGATTATTTGATGAATTATATAATTCATGGCGTGTTATTTTATCCCTCATTGTAAACGTATCAACTTAAATCATATATATTTAAATATGACTCAATAATCATGTATTGTTCAATTAAATTTTAATTTATATATCTTTAGTCAGTTTTACCATGTGGGCTCCAAAAATTTCGGCGTCTCCCCGGGCTCTGTTATTTTTGTTTTGTGTAGAGAGAGTATTGAGGGTCAATTTTCAAAAAACAGATTAGATTGTAAATAAGACACTACCCATAGATTTCACCCTCATTTTGTGAGGATTTTTGTATATGGAGCTCAACGTTTCTCGTAGGCATAGACTGGTTAATTGCCTCTCCTAATAACATGAGAGCACTTTTGATTAAGGTTTGTCATTTAAAATTGAATAATACGTTATAAAGTTTTCTTAATATGCCATGTTTTTGTTGTCCTAGGCCATCGTGGTTCTTGATATGCCTAGTCAAAGGAGGTAGCCAACCCAAGTTGACTAAAGAATCATTGTTAGCAATCATGAGTTGTGTCGTCTAAAGGTTTCTTGTAGATTTGTGGTGGATATTTGTCTAAGGGGATAAATTTAAGTTGACTTTAGCTGATAGAAGAGTTTGTGTCAATCAACCGTACATCTATGGTTCTATACTAAAAGAGTAGAAAATCATTGAGAAATATATGACGCTGCGACCGTGACAGTAATATATTAGTGCAATTTGATTGCAACTACTCGTGAAGAGGACTGGTTGTAACTGCTACTTTGTGGTGTCATTTGATGATAAAGTCACACAGATAGAGAACTCGGGTTGCGTCCCTACTGATATGCAATTGTTGTGATTATGAACGTAAGAGTACATTTTATATGAAATACACACTTTATGAGTTGGCCAAACAAAAGCCTATCACCATCGACAAAACATTGCTGATGGTGGATATATTTCTTATTTTAGCTTTTAATTGATTTGATTTTACTTGAATATTTAATTGAAACTTGTACTTAATGTTGGTTTAAAATTAACCACTTTGATTGATATTTTTAGTCAACACGACTATTATCGGGGATTTAAACATTTAAAACTTTTATATTTGAATGACATTTGGGTTTTTAATTTAGGCTTTTTAGGATATGATCTTGTCGGCTCTTGTCTTATAAGGAGGATCAACCTATGTAATTTGGACTTGCAAGTTTTTATTTTTATGATTTAAGCATTTGTTATTAGATTTATTAGAGTCGTCAACTTTAGTCTTTGCGAGAAAGTGGATGAGACTAGTTGGGTGAGACTTGCAATTCTGTTCCCTAGACAGTGAGGCCCGATTGGTTGATTACATAACTTAATTATCTTTAGTTTGAGTTCACCATAAAAATTTTATAATTTTTAAATAGGTGTAGACACTTTGAAAAGAAATTTGTACTTTTTTTAAAATAGGAGCGACTTGGTTGAAAAAAAAATTATTTTAACCTGCGCAATATTCTCAGACCATTCAATTTTAAATACTTAGTTTGTTTTGGAGGAGCACATGTGGGTGTATTTTATTAATGTGCTTACATCTTGATGCCTTTGCCTAATGTGATTACATGAATTTTGGCACACTTATAGGATGCGATTACATGTTTTGTTTTTTTCCTGTAACGTATAATTTGGTGTTTTGACACGGATACAAGAATTATCAAGCATTTGCTAGTTTTTTGCGATACTGCATTGAAGTTGAAAAATATGTTAAAATCATCCTTTTTTATTAGTTACACAAATATCTTTATGATATAGATGCATGTACATAGTTTGAATGTAAAATTGTTAATTGGAATTTTTAAAACATTTATTTATATTCTTTTACACAAATCTTTAAATATCCACATTTAAATCATTACACTATCTTAAGATTTATCATGAAATTATCCAAGCCTTTTTAAATTTCATGTGGATATTAGAGCTTTTGGAATACATGCAAAACCTCATTTTTTAGCTCTTTAAGGTTCACATTCTATTCCCTAGCAAATTATATTGTAAATCCGGCATAGGACCTCATTAACCTAAACCAGGAGCAGAAGTCAGAGGTCCCTTGACAATAGAAGGGAGAGAAAAGTAGAAGGGAGGGAGAGAGAGAGAGAGAGTCCCGACCAGCCGAAAAAAGTCTTCTCTCCAATCCTCCTCCCTTTTATGCATGAGGCATTCTTACACAATTTTAATGTTAATGAGATTTACTGCCATTGAAGTTGTTATATTGTTTAGGATGAACGGTACAAACGCCATCCCTATTACCACCAAGGGATTTGAACAATAGAAACTTGATGACACCTTTAATGGACGCTGTCAGAGTAAGTACGACCCTTGTGTTGACCTCATTTTTGGTGAGGTATAGTCTTCCTCTTAGGGTTTAGGATCTAGCCTTAGGG
>JXCR01045175.1:160692-188409 GCA_002079205.1 Phalaenopsis hybrid cultivar | reverse complement strand
AACTCAGAAAATAGCCTCTAAACTTCAAAAATCCATATCTTTGCATAGAAAATTCATAAAAAAAAATAAAAATATCCTCTTGCTCAGTAAACAGAGGAAAACCATGTGAAATTATTTTCACATTAATTTAATGCATAAATTATTTTTAAAAAATAAATTAGGGTTAGAAGTTTTTCAATTCTCCATTCATATTGGATTATCACCTTGACCCTAAATTTTTATATGTTGTAGCCTCTGTCTAGATGCACAATTTCAGCATTTTTTCAAAGACATAAATGATCTCTAGACAGAAATCTTAATTTTCTAAGTTGTTATAAATTTTCTATTCAAATAATTATAGAAAATTATATATGGATTAAAAAATTTTACAAAAATTCATATAAATTTCCTATGGCCAGAGTAATTTTAGGAAATAATTTCATGATTTTTAAAAAATCAAAACATCACTATTTTGAGAAAACCCCAATTTGCTTAAAACATTTAATTTGCAAAACATAAAGATCAAAATTATTTGATTTTTATTCTCCATTGTGCNTTTAGTGAGAATTCATCGCCAAGCTTTAGCTCCGCCCGAAGAAGCCTTATGCTCTTCAGCATAATGTACGGGTTAAATTTCCATTATACTTTCAGAAGATCTTAGGTTACTTGATCATTGAAGTCACAGCTTTAAAGCAAAATTTTGAGCATGGAGTAAGGAAGAAGAAAATAGAAATAGAAGCTAGAGGTTAAGAAATCACAAAGAGACATAATGCTAAAAGGCAACCCTATATATTGGCTCGAAAACTTTGAAACCTTAATCCATCATATTACATAAGCATGATGGATTCATAAATGTTCATAACTATTAATTTGACAACCAAATTTTGAAATTGATTTGCTATTTATATGTATCAACTTAATAAATCCAAATGGAATTGACTTTGATTTGGTCAAAACTCATTTCTCAACAATATAAAGACGACTTTATAGCAAAGGTGCAACTCATGATTAATGATCGACTTCAAAGTAGCCTACTTTTTTTTGAAGGATATATTTTTCTAATGAGGTTTAATTCGAATGTGCAAGTGTAGTGTATAAAACAAATAATTTCAATTTTGAGAAGATCTCAAGCCTATCTTATAAGCATAGGTAAAATTTTCATGAATATGAAAAATCCATTATATCATAACAAAATAAAAGAAATTGCAGGCACGTAGTATAACATCCTTTCCTAACATTACTTGTCTTTTTATTAGCCACATAAAAAAATAAAAATAGAGGAGATGAATACAACTTTAAGGCTTAAGTCTATCCTATGAAGGATAACTTGGTCCAAAAATGGATATTTTGAACTTGAGAGAGATGGTGAAAGCCATCCCGACGTGCAAAAAAATCACGAATCAAGTGTAATCTTAAGAAGGGATCTTCTTACTTGATGAGTTGGCAAAGAATGAATCCCTGCTTCAAATTGGTTCATCATTTAAGTTTCAAAACACAATTTTATCAAGATGACTGCATCCTAAGTATATTAACCTCTCGACGAATATCATTAGCAAACTTCTTGGGCTTCTTAACATGGTGACTCTAAGCATGCTAGTTCAACTTTGCTTCAATTTAGTCAAAGAAATTATTATCAATATGATCATAAACTTCGAGCATGACAATTCCTTACTTGATAGCCATCAAGCCCTCAACTTGCTTGGCCACCTTTGCCTTATCTCAATAACGGCTTTTAGACTCATTGTGAACTTTTTCAAACACTTGATTTTAGTGAGCAACTCCTAGAATTTAAGCCTCTAGGGTTATTATCTTGGAACTACCCTCAACAAATAGGGAAATATTTGCGTACGTAATACGCGCGCAGAATTGCGTGCGTAATAACCTCGCAATAACCTCCTCTTCGCAGTAATGAGATATTAATTTCAATAACCTATAACCCTAATAAACTTACAATAACCTTCACGGGTTCTATTTCGATGTTATTCATAGGTTATTATGGGGGTATTGCAGGGTTAATGGAGTACACACGCAGAGTTGCGTGCGTATTACACACACAAGTATTTCTCCAACAAATATGTTATCGAGATAATCATCTCTCTGAATTCACGACACTCGTGGTAGGATTCAAAAGCAGTCACATTTTTAGTAGCTTTTAGGTCACCACTTTTTTCAGAATTATCCCTTTATCACTAGCATAATGATTATCATCCTTCGCATCTTAACTTAAGGAGAATAATTTTTTAGAATTAGGTTTCTTTTACATCTTCTCTTCCCCGTTTGTTGGAGTGAAATCGTTCCTTACAACATCCACTTCATTGACAACGTTGCATTCATTTGTGTTTGCTTGAAAAGCTACTTCATTAGTGCTCCCCTCTCGCTTCATTATTGGTCATGTGATTTCGGAAATTCACTTTTACCTCAAATTGAAATCACCCTAAATATTGGCAAAGTTGTTCCCTCAACTTCCTTTGGGAAGATTCAAGATCAACTAAGAGATGAAGGTCTTAAAATTTAGGGTGTGTTTACATTTGGATTGTCAATGAAACTGCTTAAATTTGTGTCTAAGGAGATGGCTTTGAAGCTTTGAGTCTTCCACCTTGTCCTTCTATTAGCAGCAATTTTTTCGTGAACATGGGAAATTTTTTATAAACAACATTTTTATATTTTTATTGAAACCCATCGATGAAAACATGCCTGTCAAACGCTCAAATTTTCTTATCTGTTAGAAAGTGAACTTTGAAGCAATTGCAGGTCAAGGGCTTGATGAGTAAAGCTCAGACATTGTGAAGTTTTTATAGGCATTGATGTTATCATAAATTATTGGAAATTTGTGCATCTTGTTGAATCAATGCTCTAGATTAATCCATACAACATGAGCTATTTAAACCGAATTAGATTTGCGAATACTTTTATTCCCTTTCTTTTCTCAGCTTTTTGAAAGAGACAGGAGAATGAGATAGGAGAATTTGGTAACTGATGTACTTAAACCTATATAGCTTGAACTTTGCAGAGTTTAGTGTCCTAAAGCCTTAAGTTGCCAGATCTACATATTAGATAAGAAGTCACCTATGAGTTGACTCTAACTTAACCCTTGGCACTATATTGCAAAATTTGCTTGTGAGATTCGTGATGTCGCCAATGTGTCAAGGCTATTCATCTTAGAGAAATAGTCAATTTGCCCAAAACCCTCACCAATCGAAAGGGAGTTCTTGTTAGAACTCTTGTCAATTTAGAACTCACCGCAGTTCCTTTTACTAGTAACTTGCTACCTGGCTACAAGTCTAACTTGCACACTATATGACTAAATACTTTAAGCGCAACCTATTCATTTCAGATAATCGTAAAATACAGCCAATTTTGTAATGTCAAACTTCACTTACAAATACGGGTCATGGATTGAGCATAGGCATAAGAAAAATCAAATGAAATCTCAGTAAAATTCGCTATGAATATTTTTTCTTTCCAAATTATTTATTCATAGCTCAATTTGATTGGTCCTGTTTTGCTTAAAATGGTTCGGTTGAGCTCCTTGCAAATTAATTTTTTAAAAGATTCATTGGGATCTAGCGTCTCCAGTGAGAGAGACGCTAGAGATTCCTTTCTTTTATTAAATTATTGTTATCTTTCTGAGGATAATTATGGACCTAGCACTGTCATTATAAATTCCGGTGCTGATGCATATAATGAAGGACACATGTTGGCTTAGTACAATCTTAGATTTTCTTCCATCTCATGTTTGCTTATTAGCAATTGAGTTCCTTGAGTTTGCTAGTGCATCTATCAATTTTTGGAGTGAGTTTTCTCCATGTATCAATATGAGGCTTTGTTTTTTTCTACTTAATCAATTCTTACCTTTTTTTTTTACATCTATTTTATTTGTAATCCATCTCGTGAGAATGCATTTTTTTTTTCAATTTTGCTATATTTGGTCTCTAATTGCTGTGTTTGTTCCATTAAACTGTGGGTTTTGGTTTCTGTTGCATGCTTTATCTCTGTCCCCATGTCCATATGGGTGCATTATAGAGTCCATGTGAACCCATCGTTGGAATCAGGGAGTTGAATCTACTTATGATTCCTTGTTGTTCAGGATGCAGTGAAAAATAATCCATGATTTTTGCATGAAAATGAAATGGCGTGATAGATCTGTGATTGTACTGTAGGTAAAATGTTAAGCACTACAAATTTACTTGGAGCATTTTATCTTCTGCTTACTATAACTTAATTATGAAGCTATAAGATGAGTGAGATGATGTTCACCTGTAGAGGCATCTGAAGAATATTTGAGCTAGTGGCTGCTTCAGCATTGTTCACATCTTTTGGTCATCTTCTACATTGAAACTAGCCTGCTTTTCTATGCCTAAATATGATTTATTTTCTTTTATCCAGCTCTAACTTGCTTTCAGTATGTTTCATAATCTCATGGGAAGAACTTTGATCCAAACATAACCTGATGAGGGGTTCTTTTTCTGCAGTCGTACCTTTTTGTCAATCGTCGGCGGAGTTGTTGCTGGAATTTGGGGTTTTACAGGCTTAACAGGTTTTGTGTTTTACTTGTTAATCATGGCAGTCACTTCTTTGGGACTTCTGGCTAAAGCTAAATTCTCCATCGGGAATTACTTCAATTCTTGGAATAGTATTGTACTCGACGGATTTTTTGGCGGCCTCATGGTATGATTCCAGATGTTTCTCTCCTGAGTTCTTCATTGTTGTTCTAATAGATAAATTGATGGTACATAGCTACTATAAAATGATTTTATTATAACTGCTTTGGTTATATATCATATTTTATTGCTAGTTCATTGGAGGAAAATAAGCACGGAAATTTATGTGTTCTTTTACTTTTTCTAAAACTTTGTATAAAATTTCATTGCTTGTCCGATGTGTTTGAATAGTCATCCCACTAGTTGTCTAGCACCGAATAAACTCAGAAAGATCCTATTCAGAAGGCTTTTATTGGTGGAACTAACTGAAGGGTGCTGACACCCCCCTTCATTCCATCCCCACTGTTCAAACTATTGGAAAATTACCTGATATTTAAACCTTCGCTTCAAATAAAATGATAGCAATCTATTAAGAACCCACTTCACAATCCGGAGTCCCTCATCAAGGCCGATTGTTATTATCTGCTACGAAGTTTTCTGTTNAGGCTTTTATTGGTGGAACTAACTGAAGGGTGCTGACACCCCCCTTCATTCCATCCCCACTGTTCAAACTATCGGAAAATTACCTGATATTTAAACCTTCGCTTCTAATAAAATGATAGAAATCTATTAAGAACTCACTTCACAATCCGAAGTCCCTCATCAGGGCCGATTGCTATTATTTGCTACGTAGTTTTCTGTAGCAATTTAGGGTTCATGGCATCATTTCAAGCTTTTCTTGTGTTCAAATTCATGTGTTTAGGAGACAATTTTAAAACCTGAATTCAATTTAGATGCATTGTTAAAATTGCTTTTTTTGTTTCTATTTTTATGCTCTCAGAACACATTAATTAGGTTTCACTGAAGAAAATAAACACGCATAGGCTTCTTCTGGATTCCATTAAGTTAGCAAAATTTTTCATTATATTTTTTTTCTTAGCGTTTTATTCTCTTATTACTCTCTGCGAATACCTTAATAGTTATGCTGCTCTTCTATCTTCGCCACATTAACTCAATTTTGTTATGTATTTGCAGTCGTACGTGCTATTTTGGACGTATCCTTTTAACATATTGTTTCACCGCAATATTTACAGTGGGTGCGCTAATATTTTGGATTGAAAGTAAAAGTTACTTTTAATCCGATCATGAATGAAGAACCATTTATCCAAGATTTTCAGTTTCATTTCCTTTTCTTTTCACTCAAATTACCAGCTTCTAAACGGAGCCTAATTGTTTTAATCGAATGATTTGTGAAAAATCATGATAAAACTGTCAAGTACCGAGTTCCTTCTCATTCATATTTTCCATCAACTTTCTATTAGCAGTTTTAAATTCTGATAGAAGCTTTCCTCTTATTCCTATTTTGTAATGCCCAAACAAACATAGTTAGGGAGAAAAGCTGGGCTTATACAGGATTTTAAAGCCGTTAGATTTGTTTTTAGATTGAATTCAAAACAGATTTTGGTGGATTAGTCATATATTGCACTTAAAACAAATCTAGCAGCTATAAAATCTATCATGACCATATTTTGAACCAAAAACTTCCTATATTTCCATTACCCTTCTGTCTATGTTCCATAATTTTAGTCAACTAAAAACTATTATTCTATACTTTTCACAATAACTCTGCAATTCATACTTAAAATCTGCAAATTTGGAACCTTAACACCGTGCCAGATTTGCGTATGACATTGTGCATATATTCTGAGAAGGGAAGGAAGGCTCTATATCACTTCAAGGCAACAAGACAAAACAGAGCACAATCATCATGTTTATGAGTATAATGTTGAGTTTGATGCCAAATGGGCAAAAAGGTTATGTTATTGCCAGCCTCATATTACTCTTATTTTATAACTATTTATCTTTTCGAAGTTTGGCGCAACTCAATGTTTGATTTGGCATCTCTTCACGAGCACTTATTTTATACTTGAGCAGTCTTGCAGTCGTTTTTTCATAAATTCGTTTGTCCTTTTTTGTAATTCAAACATTTTGAAGACCTTTTAAATTCGCCACTGTTTGACTATGTACAATAGAGCTTTTGTGCGCGTGTTTCATCATTTTCGTAAGTGCCAACCTTTCCAGATCAGGATGTCTGGACTATGCTCCATCAATATGATTCCCACTCTCCATTGGGCTCTTAACTTTTTCTTTTGTTTTGGTTCCATTTTTCTTCAGCTTAATTTTCAGAAAAAAAGTTGATTTTTGTAGATTATACGTTTAGAAAATTGTTTTTTTTTTTGCATTGGCACTTTTTTTTATTCATAAATATAATAATATGTGAGCTGATTTATGCAAATTATGTGTCGGTTAATAATGCTAAAAAAGTATGATAACTGCATATGACCGGCTTTCTTTTAGTGGATACCGCATGTCTATGTCACGGTAAACATTTACGTACGGAGAACGCGCACAGCTCTCCGTGCGTAATCCCCTCTCAATAACCATTCAATAACTCTGCGAAGGTTATTGTGGGGGTTATTGCGGAGTTATTTCGGTGTTATTTGGAATCAATATCCTAAACACTAGAGAAAATGTCAAAGTGTAACCGTGGAGGGTACTAATTCCAAATAACTTTGAAATAACTCCGCAATAACCCCCTAATAATCTTCACAGAGGTTATTGGGAGGGGTTACGCACTGAGAGCTGCGTGCGTTCTCTGTACGTAAATAGCGCTCCTATTTCACCTCATATTAATGCTCGACTCTTTATGTTTTAAATATGTAGACACATAGAAGTTTTGTGGGATGTTTGTAATTTTTTCCTGAGTAGGTTCAAAGATGGTTATACGAAAAAAAGAATGTTTTCAATGGCTAATTACTAACTGTCTCTTTCACATATTTTATTCTTACAGAAATGTGGACCTAAATTTATTATATGATTAGGTGTTCTTTTGGCAAAATTTGGGCAGTGATTAGGACTCATCGACGGGTATTTTGGTCCGAGTTTCTCGCCAAACGTGACCATCGGAAATCATTTTGAAATATTTTCAATTGCTCCACATTTTCACTCTTTTTGGTGAGGATTAAAAATAAATCATATTGCATTCTATGAGACTCATAATATTGTTGCATTTAGTTTAAACCGTGTGTTCTGCTCAATCTTGATTAACATTCAATGATTTGACAAAAAGACTTCGAGTGCTTAATGCGGCTAAAGATCAATAGTCGAGCGAAGAAAGAGCGATCGACTGCATTTCTGCCTAGCTATCGAAGAATCACTCTGATCAAAGAGAGTCGACCGAATACTACCTGGGAGATGCTCTAGTTCTTAGAGAAAGAGCCGATCGGTATATGAGTAAGAAACCAACTCGAATCAATTAAGTCAACTGATTCAAAGGCATGACGATCGAAATAATTAGGCTCACGGAAAGTGATCAATATTAGTTATTGATGAGAAAATGTTTTAACATTAGTTATGAACATGAAAAGGTGTAGGTATCAGTTATTGATCCAGCTAGACATAAGTATCAATTTTTAATTACGAAAAGCCGTCAAAGAGGATAAAAATTGATTTGTAATGCTCATGATACGATAAAGATAAATAATGACTAATAATGACCTTTAACACGGGGCTAAAATATAACTTTATCAAGGATCTCCAATATTTATAAATTGAGACCATTTTATGAATGAAATAACGAATATTTTCTTAGAAACTGTTCATCTTGCACTCTTAGACTCTATTTGGGGCCGCTTTTTTGCGGCTTCGCGACATCGAATCGCGAAAATCGACAGTTTGGCTCCCAGCGTCGCGGCAGAACAAAGCTGAAGCGGAAGAAAAGCGAGCCGCGATATCCATCACACGACGCCAGCTTTTGCCTCGTCAAAAACTTTTTTTACTCTCTGCTCGGCCCAAAGAATCCTCCTCGTCAAAAACTATTCTGTGTCTCTCTTCATTATTCTTTACGCTCCATCTCTCGAAGCGTGTTCTAGAGGATAAATCATGATTCCACGGTTATGTATGTTAACATGAAAGTTAAAAAAAAAGAAATGAAACTTCAATTAATAGGAATATTTACTTGCATACCATTTAATTCATATCATTTACATATTTAAAACCTAAACTTCAATTTACACATACAGACCACCTTACCTATGTATGTAATATTTTACTTTTTAAAAATTACAATAGTGATATTTCATGTGTGATGTGAAACATTTGGAGGATGAAAATGTGAAAAGTAAAGTTAAGGAGTTAGATATGTAAAAACAATGAAAATAAATAAATAAATGGAGAAAACTAAGGCGACATCAGCGGCTTGTAGTTGACACTGATTTATGGTTGGATTTAATGCAATATTTAATTATCAAATTTATCACTTGTTGCCTACCGACATCACACGTAAATTTATGTGTGGTGTTTGATATAGATCACTGAAATACATTTTTTTTATTTTTATTTTTTTATTAGAGTGAGACCCACTCTAAATTTTTAACGGTTCAGATCGGACGCCGCAAGTAAATTTTGCGTGCGGTGACCAAACCTAATAATTTTTCCCAAAAAAGACGGCATTAATTTAAAATGCTTTCATAGTTTTTCCTTAAATGATGAATTAAAATTAATGGGGTTCCAAATTGTCTCAATTTATGCTTATGAATTATAGAAGACCCTTGCTTAAGTTAAATTTATGTCATTTATGATATGCTGAAAAACTTATGCTCATTCATGGGGTTCCACATACCCATTCATTTATGCATATGAATAAATCATTTATTATTCATTAATTTCTTCATTCCGAATTTAATGAAATACTTATTCAATGATATATTAATTTCTCTTGTGGCTTATTCCATTCAATTCTATTAATTTCAGTATATTTTAATTTCTAAAGATGTAAATATCAAATAAATAGTTAGATCCATAGATTAAAATTATTTTTCTAACAATAATAAACAACATAAATATTGCTTTGAAAATTATGTCTTTCCAAAAATATAAATAATATGGAAATTTTTTTTTTTTTTCGATAAAGTTGAGCCCAAAGTACAATATCCGTGATTCAAACTCGCTAACTTACAGCGAGAAACTAAATCCTCAACCAATATGTCGCGAGTAAGTGAGTTAGGCATGTGATTCGTCAAATTTGCTATGTATTCTAATTATAACAACGAGTTGATAGTAAGATTAATAAGAAGAGAAGTTATAGGCCGCCTTCTTTATTTTTAATTACACATAAAAAATAAGATCAATCAAGAACATAACTCCACTTTTATGATTAGAAATGATTAACCATAATACAATGATTACACCACACCATGGTACTAGCCATGCATTCAATTAAACTCCCATATCTCAACAATCAAATTATTACTTTTATAGTTTATATGTTTGTGGGCCCGATCTTATTGTTTTATTACTTGCTAAAATATATTTGATGCGTGCTAGAAAATACGCGGTGGTAGAGTAACAAATTATCGTGTTAGCGTTGTACGAGAATTCAGAGCACACACAGATGAATGAGAAACAAGCACCGACGACTCGAGAAGGTTTTACGTGCAAAATTCGGAAAGGCAAAAAACCACGGATCTGGTCCAATTGCGAAAATCTACTATTGATCGATGATTAGAAAAATCCATTGTCCCACAGACGAGACATGATAACTATATTTTCAGATTACAACATCAACTGTCGGCGTCTGGTTGGTGATGATTGACGCATGTTGGCGAAGGCCAAAGGAGGTCGGCGGTGGTCGACAACGATCGATGGTGGTCGATGATGATAGACGGTGATCGACGAAGGCCGGCGGTGGTCAATGACGATCGACAGAGGTTGGTGGTTGTCGATGACGATCGATGGTGGTCGACGACGGTCGGCAGTAGTGTAGACTTCAACACCTTCTCAAAATTTCAAGTTCTCTTTCAAGGTTTAAGTCCCCCTCATGAGAGGGGTGGAGCTCTATTTATAATGTTCTAGGTGCAATTAATGCAGAAGTATGTATTATTTTGATCGAATTGTATGGATAGCTTCCTTTAATTAGACAATGTTTAATGGACATTTGGATATTGTAATGACGTTAGAATTGAGAGATCTTGGGCTCATTGGATTTATCTTGTCGAGACGCTCGATCCGACTATAAACTCGCCAAATTCAACATTTGTTTAACCTTCCAAATGCGTCCGAAAATCTTTCAATATTGATTTAATCACTTGATTTGTACTTGATTTGACTCAAATTTGACTAACTTCGATATTATTAGGCCCGTCTCATCGAGCCGGTCAGTTTGACTATAAATTTGCTGAAATCAGAGATCTGGATGGTTTTTTATCAAGAATTGAATATTTGTTACTCAAAATATTGCCTCCATCGTGTCATGCCTTGAGATGAAAATTTATTGATGACGTATTAATTGCCCCCTTATTTTTGGGCAAAACAGATTAGAACTACTTCATTTTTGTTCCATATAGGTAGCATACTTACTATTTATAAATAAGCATAAGATGAGCTGCCTTTTTTTATGAATTGTTGTTGTTTTTTTTTTAATGAGCTGCAGTTCTTTTTTTTAACGATCATCTGTTTTTTATTAATGAGCTGCTGATTTTTTTTAATGAGTTGTATTTGTTAATGAGCGTTTGCTTTTTTTTCTTAATTAGTATCTGTATTTTTTAATGAGCGGCTATTTTTTTGTCATTAAGATTTAGAGATTTAAGAGTAGACTTTTCATTAACATCCTTCTTTATACTCATATTACATGAACTATACTATCCCTAAAGCTGATTTTCTTCATTAAAAAATGAAACAAACATGATACATGAACTATACTATCCCTAAAAATGAAACTAACATGCAACGGGCTTTGATCATCTCAAAGTGATCTAAAGTTATCTTAGCTTGCCCAATATAGGACTCCAAATTGTTGATGAAAAGGAGCAACTAATGGAATTCAATATTAGATTTGAATAAGGTTTCCTACTAATGTGAATGAAATATGTGATGAATTCTTGGCTTGTTTACCTTTGATACTATAAAGGTTTCCTACATTATATGTGAATGAATAAGGTTTCCGACATTATAATATGTAATAATATATAATGTTGTTATTATGTGTGAGAAAGGTAATTCTTTATTTGTTGTCCAGGTTACATGTTTTATGCCATTATGGAATGAAAAGATAATAAATTGGAGTGAAAAAGGTGACTAAGTGATCCAACGCACCCGCACAGACTACACAGTGGGCTTGCTCCATCCCAGCATGCCTACATTAACACAATAACACACCCATGCTATCCTCGCCTATGGTTAAAGCACCCGTATGCGCCCACACTATTTTGTTAGCAACTTGATGCGCCCACGCCAGCATCATGATGCACCCACGCCCAATCACCGAGTCAAATTTGGAAGAAAACTTCTTGCCTTTTGTTGAGCTTGCCCTATATGTATGCTTTTTGGGACCATCCTAAGGCATCTTGGGCTGCTGGAGGCTGGACCTAGAGAGCATTTGATCTGCAAACAATATAGAAAGCATGGGTTTTTCTATATATATATTTATCAAAAGAAGACGATTCTCTTTTCAACAACAAAATCAATTCCCAAACATCCCAACAAAAATAAAATTCTAGAAGACAAGATGTACCTCCAAAGAACAAAGGAATGGCTTTCCCCAAATAAGAACAACTTCTTGTGAAAGTGCTTGCGAGGGAAGGATGCCCTAAGAGCGCCATTTATATGCGCCAACAAAAGAGACTTGGTGAGAAAAAGAAAGAATGTGAGGAAGAACCAAAAACCACAAGGGAATATAGCAAATGAGACTTGGTGACATGTTCCTACCACCCTAAATCTCAAAAAAATATTACATGATGCGTACAATAATGCTATACATGTACCCTAATGTTGAAGTGAAGTCTAGATATATGGGATAGAATCATATTGTATAAAAATAAATTTGGTACATAGTTAAATATGAGCTTATGCTGGATTATGAATTTTTCGTTAGTTGTTTGTTGTCAGCTACCAAAATCATATCATTTACATATTATATATATATATATATATATATATATATTATGAATACCAAAATCATAAAATTTTGCAGGATGCACATGCCCCCTTAGTCTTCTACTAAATCGACCTTGCTGACAAATATTTACTATAATAGTTGAATTGATTATACATGATTCCCATTATTAACATCCAATTAATGATGAGGAATTTGGCAACATAGCACCCAATTCTTATGAACTAACATATTTTAAACCAAACGTTCATTATGTCCTCTTCCAGCTGCTGGCCTTACTTAGTAGCTTTTCAAACGTCTTAATGGTAAGTCATTTAAGCAAGAAAGCTATCAAATCATGAATACTCTTTAGCAAGACCTCAATTGTGTGTTTCTTCTACAATTGTGGTTTACACTTCAAGCTGAGGTTTCTCCACCGTAGAATGTACTCCACCAATGTCTCTATGGGCTTCTGAAGCTCCATTATGAGATCCTCAATGGTAACATGATGCTGAGCCTCAACATATCCTTTAACAAGTAAATTTTCCAATTATGTGAATGTCTTGATCGATCTGTTGGGCAACTTTGCATACCAATCAAATGTGATCCCTGAAAGGCTACTCACAAACAGTTGGAAAAGTAATGCCTTATTATCCCCCTCATTGTAGCAGTTTGCTTGGAAATGTGCAGCATGCTGTCAGGGGTTGATTTGGTTTTTAAAGATTGAAGTGTCACTTAAGGACAAGTAACATTTTAAGTTTGGGAGATTATGATACGCCTAAAATATATAGTGTTTTTAGACACATTTTTATACCTATTTTTGAGATATTGCGCTTTAATGGAAAATATTTTTGTGTTTTTCTTTCAGGTACAGGTAAAAAGGTGAAAATTGCTTAAAGCAGTAAAAAAGGATCAAATTTGGAGCAAATAGGTGAAAAATGTGCAAAAGTGTTTTGGCGCCTAAGCGCCAGATCCGTCGCTTAAGTGCCAGGTAAACAGAGAAGGCCGCGCCTAAGCGCCAGAGGCCCCGCACTTAAGTGACAGTGGCAGTTATTGAACGAGTAAATTCAGTTTTTGCAAATTTTGAAGAGGATTTTGAGGCACCTATTGGCTTAATAGATGGTTACAACCACCATGGACAAAAAATTATTGCGAAAGGATGCATCTCTTGGGGAAATACATCGAATCAAGATATATTTTGAAGAGATACCAAGACACCTTTTGGAGAATTATAAAAGAAAGAAAATTGGGACTTTGAAAGAGGTCTTGAAAGTACTGGAAAAATTTTTGAAATTTTAAAAATTAAGGAGTTAGTTGGAGAGATTTTCAGCCACCACATATTTATCCTTTTTTTATTTCTAGTTTTATATTGAGAGTGTTGTAAAAGAAAAGAGATTCAAAGAAACTTCAAGAGTTTGGTGGAGGACTTGAGATAAGTTTTTATCTTTTGTTTTAGACTATTTTTGGTTTTAATTGAGACTTGATGTTGGTTTGATAATGATTTCTACTTTTAAACTAAAGTGTGGTTTTGTTTCTCCATGGATATGAGTAGTTTTCTTTATCTTTCTTCTTAAAATGATAAGTAATTAAGTTTTGGATGGAAGTATGTTGGTTTGACAATGATTTCTACTTTTAAACTAAAGTGTGGTTTTGTTTTCTCCATGATTTTAGTTTTCTTTATCTTTCTTCTTAAAATGATAAGTAATTAAGTGTTGGATGGAAGTTGTGGACAGTATTGATCTTTAATGTTGGAAGAAGTCGCGATGATTTAAATCCATGTACTTCATTTACTACTTGATTTGGCTAATCGAGATGTTAAAATTTGTTATGAGAACATGTAAGAACCAGGATAGTATTATCTCAGTAAAAAATTGGAAAGAATCACATGAGGTTGTATGAATGAGAATGTAATTGATATGATTGAGTGCAAATAAATAGGGAAATATTCATTGAAGGGTATAGAGTTAGATGATTTTAAAGTGATATAAATAGCGAAATATTCATTGAAGGGTGTAGAGTTAGAGGACTTTAAAGTGACAGGTTAAAGTCCCCAACTTGGTTTATTGTTTAGGTTATGATATGAGATGTTAGCCCCCAGGTGGAGGGAATCGAGGGAACTCTAGAGTGAGAGCTAGTATCTTCACCCCAGGTGGAGGGAATCAAGGGTGGTTTATTGTTTTAGGTTCTGATACGAGATGTTAGCCCCCAGGTGGAGGGAATCGAGGGAAGTCTAGAGTGAGAGATAGTATCTTCCCTGCCTAGTCGATCTTCAGAACTATTCAAACTTTAAATCAGCCAATGGTTTTTACAGTATCTCTAATAAGGGTAAAGAATATTATTGCTCCTATTTGGCACAACACAATATGCATACTTCCACAACAAAATTCTTATATTTAGTGATTCATGATAAGGAGAAAGATATTTTCATATTTAGTGCTTTTCTTCAACAAAACTCAAGTTATCTTTTTAAGTTTATACTGTTTTTGTCAAAATATTAAAATTACTAAAAATATTTAAACTTTCTTTACTACGAAAACGTCCTTAATTTAAATAATTGTCTTTTTAAAAATAAAAAGTTTTCCAAAAAGTGCATATTGCATATCTTCCATGTGGGTTTGATATTCAGGTCTTAATAAAAAAGTCATATATTACTTGATAACGATACATATACTTGCTTAGTATCCCAATATATATAAATTAAAAGTTAAATTCTTGTTTTTTTTCGGGATCAAGTTTTTGGTTTTGTTGTGAAATAAGAAAATATAAGTGAAAAATATAATCAAAATTATCGTTATATTGTTGCATAAAAGCAATTTTGGGATCAAGGTTTTGTCGCCGTTGTCAGGGAAGTGAAGTGAAAATTGTAAAGAATCTATTAATTTAAAAGCAAATTTTTATTTTTAGAATATCTTATTTAAAATTTAAGTTATTGTATTTTATTTTGTGTGTGTTTAATTTTATTTTATTTTATGCTAGTGTATGCGTAGTTCAGGTTCTGAAGGACTAGTGCCCTACGATTATGAATTAGAGAGAACTGTTAGAAAAATCAGAAAAACCAAAAAAATTTAAAATCTTGAAAAATCCAAAAAATTACAGAAATGACAAACCAAAATGATCAAAATGTTAAAATTCATCAAATAGACCTTTAAGAGATTATGCCAACCCTACTGTAGATGAACTTCATTGTAGTATTAAAAAACTTACTATAATGACTAATTCAATTGAGCTTAAACCTGCTATTATCCAAATTGTATCAAATAATCAGTTTGGGGGATCACCAACTGAAGATCCAAATTTATATCTTGCTAATTTTCTAGAATTGTGCACTACATTTAAATACAATGATGTAACATATGATGTCATAAGACTTAGGTTATTTCCTTTCTCATTAAGGGATAAAGCTAAGATGTGGTTGAATTCGTTAGCACCGTGATCTATCAGAAATTAGGGTGATTTAACACAAAAATTTCTTGCTAAATATTTTCCACCATAAAAAAACTACGAAGTTCAGAAATGATATAACATCTTTTAATTAGTTTGAAGGGAAATCTATTTACGAAGCATATAGAAATGATAGTACATCTTTTAATCAGTTTGAAGGGGAATCTATTTATGAAGCATGGGAAAAGATTTAAAGAACTCTTAAGAAAGTGTCCACACCATGCTATACCAGATTGGTTAATAATTCAAACATTTTATTATTGATTAGTTGGATCTCTTTGATCAATTATCGATGTTGCTGTTGGTGGTTCATTGATGTTAAAACCATTTCATGAAGCCAATGCTTTAATTGAAGAAATGACTACCAATAATTTTCAATGGCCTTCTGAGGGAAAATATTTGTGTACATAAGATGTACGCAGCTCTGCGTACATCAGGGGTTATTCAGGGGTACAATGAGGTTAAATCTAAGTTATACCCCCTTATAACCTCCGGTATAACCCGAATATAACTCCCCTGTACCCCCAGAATAACCTTTGATGTATGCATCGCTGCGTACATCTTATGTACGCAAATATTTCTCCCTTCTGAGAGGGTGAATCCTAGAAAATAACCCATTTCATGAATCTGATGCATTTACTATGTTAGCAAATCAAGTTGCTGCAATTTTAAGGAAGTTAAATCATGAAACTAATGCATTTACTATGTTAGCAAATCAAGTTGCTGCAATTTCAAGGAAGTTAGGCCCTAATAATTTTCAATGGCCTTCTGAGAGGGTAAATCCTAAGAAAGTAGCCAACATTCATGAATTATGCTTTAATTGAAGAGATGGCTACCAATAATTTTCAATGGCCTTCTGAGAAGGTGAATCCAAAGAAAGTAGCCAATATTCATGAAACTGATGCATTTACTATGTTAGCAAATCAAGTTGCTGCAATTTCAAGGAAGTTAGACCAATTTGGAATGAAATTTTCTCAACTAATTTCCATGATTGAGGAGAATTTAATGGGCCAAATGTTAGATTCTCAAGCATCCTTAGAAACTTTGAATGCCATAAGTAACAAGCAGAATAACTTATATTCAAATTCTTATAACCCATGTTGGAAAAACCATCCCAACTTTAACTGGAACAACAATTCAAGTGGTAATAATCAGCAATGGGGGAACACCAAAGTAAACCCATTGAGAAACTGGAACAATCAAGGGAATAATAATTATAGATCTACTTATCCTCCAACTTTCAACAGTAATACACAATTTAAGGAGAAGAAGTTGTCTATAGAAAAAAGTGGTGTTACAAAAGAAATCAATTACAAAGTCAAGGAGCTACAATTAAAAATATTGAGAATCAACTTGGGCAAATATCAAATTCATTAAGTAATATATCCCAAGGAACATTTCATAGTAATACTGAATCAAATCCAAAAGAACATAATAAAGAGCGAGTAAAATCCGTTCAACTTAGAAGCAGAAGAGAGTTGGAGAGTAGGGTTCAAAAAGAAATTGAAGTTGAGAGAGAAGAAATTGAAGAATCAAAAGAAGACGCTCCAAAAGATTCTAAAGGACCTATTTCTCCACTAAAAATTGATTTGAAAAAACCACCACCTCCATTTCCTCAGAGAATTCATCAGCAAAAGTTGGATAAGCAATTTTCAAAATTTTATGGAAATATTTAAGAAGCTTACAATTAATATTCCATTTGCTTAAGTCTTAGAACAAATGCCAAGCTATGTAAAGTTTATGAATGATATTCTCAACAGGAAAATGAAGTTTGAAGATAATGACACTGTTGCACTTAAAGATTTGGAGGGTCCATTTGTTGACCTCACTTTTGTTGAGGTCTGATCTCTCTTCCTTAGAAGCCTAAGATATAGCCAAAGGACTTTCCTGTTGACTATAATAGAGGACTAGTGATGGAACCCTACCCCAGCAAAAATTCTAAACATTTCTTTACTCTTATTGGAGTTCCACATACTTAGTTTTTACTTTTAGCACTTAGTTGAAACCAACATGGGGGAGCTCAAGAAGAGTCTCCATAGGATTATCAGGTCCTAGGGGGCTTGGTTTTGGTCTTAGTCAGACCTACACACACAAACATTTGAACCACTTACACACATTCCCAAAACCCTAAAATCACCTCCACTTAGTCTGTTTCCCCACTCTTTTGGGAACTCACGTGGGTGGTCCCCAAACTCTTAGTCTTTAGCTAGGGAGGTCAGGACTAGCACATGGAGGATCCAAAATGGGCTTCCCCTTGGTCTTATGACACAAAAAATAAATATTATAATTAGCATCTTCAATAAACTCCAATTTCACCTAAACACCCACCTTTGGTCTTCTGCTCCTAAATTTTTAAAAAATTATCAAAATACCCCTAGGACCCTAATTTTCCTAAAATTGCCCAAATTGTCAATTCTCATCCAGAAAGCACACTAGATCATTCCAAATCATTCAAAATTCTTAAAGACCCCCAAATTTCTAAAATTACCAAAATAACTAACATTTTCCAAAATTTTCTAAAATTTCCAAAATCATTCCAAACCACTCCGAACCACCCAATGACCCCAATTGCACCTAAATCCGCCAAAATTCCCAAATTGCCCCCAAATGCCTAAAATCCCCAAATCACCTCCAATTCTCACCAAATTCACTTCAAATCCTAAAAATTTTAAATCTAAATTGAATCTCATGATATCTAAATCCCATTTGAAACAAATTCAACCCCAATTGAACCTAATTCTAAGCTCAAATCTTAGGCCCAAGTTAAATGTCCCAAATTGACCTTAAATCAAAATTCCATCAAATTGAACTTTGTTATTAATCCAATTTCATGAAATTTGTTTTCCAAATGCTCCATGACATTCTGCTAGACCAAATTTTGGCTTCAACTGATTTGGATCCAAGCCCAAATCTAACTTTTAGCTCGATAATTTTGAGCCTAAAATTCAACTTAACCTAAGCCATTGGATTTAACCCATGCTTAATCCTTTTCTACCTTGGTTAGCCTCCTAGGATGCTAATTACATCACTTAAGACCCTAAATTGGTGCATGTACCAAGGGTCCCTAAAATTAGGGAGCCTCTCAACCAAGCTTGTCATCACTTGATTAAACCAACATCTTAATCACACTTAAACCTCCCTATAACTTTCTTGAGCTAGCTAGCCACCTCCCCTAGCCTGGTCGGCCGCCCTACTCACTGGAAAACTCAAAATCGAGAAGAGCCACTATGGCTTGGAACCTAAACTACACCCATCCAATGTGGATCATTCCAATTGGATTGTTGCACCGCTCAACCCTCTACAAAGGCAGCATTTTGCACCCATTGACTTGGCCAATTGAGCCCTCCTTCCTTCTTTATTTAAACTACTCCTCTCATAGCCAAAAGAGGAGATGATCTGATTTTTTGGGGAAACTTTGTTGAATTCTCTCTAGATCTTCTCCTAACCTACCTGAGTTCAATTCCACTGTCTTCAACCATTCATTCTCACTGTCCAAGCCCAATTTTGTCTTTGAAATCCAAGGAATTTTTCTGTCAAGCCATAAACCTCTACCAAACTCTAAATTGATTCAATTTTTAGCTTCACCAAAGCAAGAGAGGAATTTCCTAATGAAATCCCCATCCCTAGAGCCCTTTGCACTAGACATTGACCAAAGTCGTGCCAGCTATTGATCGAACTCTGATACAGCTCCAACCTCTATTCGAACTAACGCTTGGAGGACATTCATGGGACCAATGCGAAGCTTGAGAACAATCCAGTTGAGGCCTCACCTCTTGGACAAAGGTATAACTCAAAATTGTCACCAATAAAAATTCTAAACTCTTATTCGCTCTCTTGAAGTTCCACATGTTGGTTCTAACCTTTAGCAATAAGTAGGTGAGACCAATATGGGGGAGCTCAAGATGAGTCCCCATAAGACAATTTTGCCTTAGGGTTGGGTGGTGTAGTCTTGGCCAGTCTTGCACACACAAACTTTCACCTACACTCACAACCTCATCCTTAGCCAAATATACCTGGCTTGATCCCCTACTCTATTGGAAACTCGTGTGGATGGTCCCCCAAACCATTAACTTTAGGCTAGGGTTTGGCTAAGACCAACATAAGAAGGATCCAAAAAGGGGAGTTCCCTTAGTCCTATGGATCAAATAAGGTGACCTTATGATCAATATCCTAAATCAACCCCAACCTTACCAAAATTCCAATTTCTTGGCCCCAAACTTCACCAAATTGCTCTTAAACCCTAAATTTTCCAAAATTTCCCAAAATTAGCCAAATTCTCCAAACCTCTTCAAAAATCATTTCAAACGGTTCCAAACCACTCAAATCAACCAAAATACCTCAAATTTTCCAAAAAACCCCCAAAACCCTGTTGGCATCAATTTTTGGATGTCATAGGCGTAAGTTGTCCACCTGTGATCGACGAAAATTAATTATCGCGTCGCGCAAAAAAGTGGCTAAAATTGGCCTGTTTGTCAGCGAAGTTATCCAGATGACCTCAGACGACGAAATGGATCGCATGAGTGCGTCTGAAACGTCGATTTCATCTATGGAGAATGCCCATTTCACCACGATTTCGTGGCGGGGTAAAAATGCAAAAAATTTTGTTTTGGCCCAAATTGCTGAAAAAGTGGTCCGAACGATCCCATACAACGTCCGTGCGTCTGGAACATCAATTTTACCTAAAGGAGACATTCATTTTATCGCGATGACGTGTTCGGCGAAAATGTGTGAGGAGACGTTAATTGAATAATAATAATTATTATATATAATAATAATGTTATTATATATATTATTTAAATCCTTCTCTCCCTCTCTCTCCCTCACGGAATTCTCCCCCATCGCACGCGACAATTCACGACACAGAACCGCCGTCACCCTCCATTTTGCAAAAACCACTCGCGTCGTTGCTCCCTTCGGCCAGAGGCACGCCCCCTAGGCCGGTGACGCCGCCGGCCTTCTAGCCGACCTCTGCCTCCTTCTATGGTCGCAGGCTCTCATTTCCAAGCACCTTGCCGGATCTCCTTTTCTCGGACCGTCCACCGGTCTCCTCCAACGCCGGTGACCAGATCCGGCAGACCTCAGTTCCTCCCTGCTCAAAAATCCAACCCTCGCGCCTCTTTCTTTCTTCTTCTTCTCCTTTCTCTTCTTCTTCTTCTTCTTTTTCTTCTATTTCTTCTCCTTCTTCTTCTATTTCTTCTTCTCCTAATTTTTGATCTTCTTCTTCTTCTTCTTCCTCTTCTTCTTCTTCTCCTCATTTTTCTTCTTTTTCTTCTCTTTCTTCTTCCTCTTCTTTTTCTTCTTTTTCTCAGCCAACCCCGCCAACCTTGCCATTTTACCTTCCCAGCGGTCGGATGCTTCGTCTGAGCACTTTGACATCGCCGGACAGCGAGCGTTGCCATTGCTTGAGGACGTGTAAGCGTCTCTTTGTTTGCAAGGAAAACTCCCCCTCTTTCATCGTCGTCGAGTGACCCTCGAAAGTATATTTTGGTTATACTTTTATATGCCAAAATTATTATTTTTGGGTAATTTGCATACATCACTGCTTTCTATATCCTATTCTCCTTATTGCATGATTCATTGTCGGATACACTGGAGCACGGACTGAACGTCGACAGCTTGGAGCAAGTAAAGAGAATGCACCTGCAACTTTCGCGGTGGTGAGATCCCCTAAACTCCTAGCTAGCCTTAGGTTTAGTTGTGTCTAGGCGTGTGGGTTTGATCGCCCACACAGGGTGCGTGCGCCGGCATGGGTCGGCGCGACGACGTGCCTGCGTGATGGATCGTCGATTTCCTAGAGCTAGCCTTTAAGTTAGGACTTCCTGTGCGTAACCAAATGCCCTCCATAGAGCCGAGTGTATCTCATTTGTTGTGAGCCTTAGCACGAGTCCCGATGGGTTGGAGTCCCTTACTCCCCTTGATTTGGGTTTCCCTAGCTTTATCTGGAGAAGCTAGGGGGTCGGACTTGGCAAAGCGAGAGAAGCTTCGTAGCTGGCTCGCTTTGCAAATTCTGGAGGAGTTCACAAAATGGTAAAATCTTTGTAGCCAGCACATTTTGCGACGCCGTGGAGAGTTTTCCCTTCGGAGATATGGGGAGAAAATTCCCCACATTCCCACACCAGAGCTGGAGGCAGCGATGCCGCATATCCAAGGGTCTAAACCTTAGGTTTCCTAGGTGAGGTTGTTAGTATGAGTGTGGTTCACTATCATATGTTGTCATTTGCACCTCATTGTTTGCATATGCGTGTCTTGCATTGTTATATCTTGTGTGTCATATATCACACTTGCACTTGCACCTTGCACCTTGCACTTGCACTTGCACCTGCACCGACACCAATTGTGCCTCGATTGGTTATCCCAAACCGGTTACATCACTTGTGCTTTAGCCGGCTACCCCGGTTCGGTTGGCACAATACTTTGGTTTGACCGGATGCTCCATCCCGATTGACCTACCACTTGCTTCTTTGCATGTTGTGTATGTGAATGTACATGTTTGTTTGCATGATCGATATCATCTACTTGAGTTGTATTCCTTCGGGTCACTGCCTTACCGGCATACCACTTTTCGGGCCCCTGCCGCTACGACATGCCTACCTCTAGGTCACTGCCTTACCGGTATACCCTCTTTTTGGGCCCCTGCCTCTACGACATGCCTACCTTTGGGTCACTGCCTTACCAGTATACCCTCTTTTTGGGCCACTGCCGCCACGGCATGCCCACCTTCGGGTCACTGCCTTATCGGCATACCCTCTTTTCGGGCCTCTGCCACTACGGCATGCCCATTCCTACAAGTCACTTCTTTCATGACATACTCTTTGTTACTACTTATATGTTCTGATTTTTCTGCATTAGCATTTGCATTTGTATATTTGCATAGATAGCGAGCCAGGTTCGCTAGGAGAGTGACCCTGTGTTGGTTGCGATGCCTTAACGAGCATTGTTTGTTGGGCTGATCCCAGTGAGCAATGCGAGTTAAGTCATCGGGATTAACATGAGTATGACTGTGCTAAAGATCTAATAGATCTAACTCATGTCATCATTCTTTGTGACACCCTTTAGATCTTTCAAATCTTTAGGATGGGGCTAGTAAAGTGACCCCGACAAAGTCATACTATACCCAAACTTACCCCACACTTAGATACTAGGTTGATGCACTTTTCGTTAGATGGTGTGCTAGGCTAGGACTTAGAATGCTAGATAGTCTTTTTGATGCCTGGTTATTGCCTCTGTTGGATTAGTTGCCCTAGCCAGATATCTTTCTTTTGCATTATGTTTGTGCTGTGTCTGCATGTTGCATATGTGTGGTAGTGTGTTAGGGCGTTCTTTTGCAGGGAGCCATGCTTATTTTCATACACACACACAGGTACCGCTATGGGGGATCAAGTAATGATTTCTGACCCTTTTGCTTGCAGGTGTTATTAGCTCCCCCAACTTTTAAGGCATTACTCATGATACGTTATGTGCATGTGAGTTTTCCCGCTGACACTTGTTTTCATGAAGGATTGAGTTTAGGGGAGTCTTGTAGCAGAAATACGATACAGGTACGGGTTCCGAGATGTTAGCACAGGAACCACAGAGAGGGGACCAGGAGCAGATGCTCGTGCCCCGTATCTTAATTCTGCATTTTATATTGATGTATAGAATTTGGACCAGACATGTATATGCGGAGTCCGGCCGCTCATTTTCTTTTTTGGGATATGCTGTCGACCCAGCGGCACCGACTTGTTTATTATTTTGGTTTGACTTGCTTTGCTTTCTTTACATCATGTTGCATGTCTGCACTTGCATGTGTTTTATTTATTTATTTCTGTGTTTTATCTGGGATTTCACGATACAACATAGGCTCGTTAAGGACCCTAAAATTTTAATTTTCTACAAAATCGTAAATAAAATCGTCAAGATAATTAAAATTTAGGATTAATATATTCAGGATTTAAAAATTGCAACATTTTTTTTCTTGCATATATTAATAGGGCCTCCACAATACTTAGAATCATTCTAGATAACCGCATTCATGTTTGCATGTCCCGAGGAGGAGTCCCCGTACTTTTCCAACATGACTGGCCCAAATCCCTTCATATAGGTGGTTGTCTAGTGCGCCTAGGGTGTTAGAAGACTCCCCGACCTAGACGGGGTGTAAGTCCTTTTGTTTGGAGTCTAGTGCGCCTAGGGTGTTAGAAGGCTCCCCGACCCAGACGGGGTATAAGTCCTTTTGTTGGAGTGTTTACAGCTTTGTAGCTGAACCTCCACTTTCTCTTCTTTCCGGAGGCATCCTTGCCATTTCGGTAGGTATAAGTCCCACCTCTTGGAGTTCCAGTTTATAGTAATAGGATAGAGTTTCCTTCCTTTGACCTTAGGGCTACCGAGCTTCTCGTGGATGATGCAATTCACGGATTGCTGACTGGGGATCTCAGGTTGTGTTGGGTCGACTACCTTTACGACCAGGTAGATTTAGGGTCCTAGTGGTTTGGGATGACGGGTCCGTGGTACCCCGACCTGACTACCTCTACCTTCTAGTATTACTTTTTCCCTGCCTTTTAACTACCCCTGTTGAGCCATTTCTGCTCCTTTGACTTTGTTGATATCACCTTGACGACCTGATGCTGATGAGCTGCCGCCCATTTGGGATACGATGATTTGTCCTCTGCCCTTTGGCCCGGACGTGCTTTGATGTATTGAGATATCCTCGTCAAGATGATTTAGGTTATTCCATGGACCCCATGTGCCGATGAGCCGCTACCCATTTCGGGATGTGAGAGACTCATTCTCTACCCGATTGCTTAACATGAGCTTTGAAGCGTTGGGACTGTTCCCACATGGAATAACCTTCCTTTGGTTGCCTATACCCCAGGTCTGGACTGTTCCCACACGGAATAACCTTCATTTGATTTCCTATACCCCAGGTCTATGATAATACGAAGCGAAACTCCTTTTATCGAGAGTATTCTTGGGTATCCCCTAAGATGTAATTAACCAGTAAGAACACGTTCCCTTGGGAGTGCTCTTGACCCCAGAGCAGGTATATACACTCGACTCTCTGGTTATGGGTAGTCTATGTAGATACTTCTTTCGTGGATATTAGTTTAAGGTGCCTCCACCTGATCTTGTTTGGGCGGATATTCTTAACCTATTCTTGTGAGGTTTATCGCATGTAGACTCTCCACGTTTTACTTTTTCTCTTGTTTGTCTTTTTGTCGTATGTCCCTTCTTATTCGATTCCTCTCCGCTTCGAACCATTTATATGATTCGGGAGGGAGACTTATTCGAATAGGGGAAGTATACGATGATCAACAAGCTGACAACTCCTTAAAAAATAAAAAGAGAAAAATGAACGGAAATAAACCCCAAAATTACCAAAATACCCTTCAAATTCCAAAAATTACAAAAATTCCCAAAACCTCCAAAATCACAAAAATTTGAACCACTCATATGGGCCCAATTTGACCAAATTAACCCATTTTGAGCAAAGCCCCAACTTGCCCCTTTAAACTCAAAATGCCCAAATTGCCCTAATGTCTATCCAATTGACTTCAATCCTCCACAATTTCAATTCTAAATTCAAATTCATCATGCCTAAACCCAATCCAAACCAAATCCAAGCCCAATTGAACCCAATTTCTAGCTCAATCCAAAAGTCTCAAATTTGACCATGTAGCTCAATTTCCCAAATTAAACCCCATAACCCCAAAAATTCAACCCAATTGATGTCTAAAACCCTTCATGACATTCTTCTAAACCAAATTGACTCATCAGTTGACCCTAATTTGAGCCCAAGCCTCATCCAAATCCATCCCAAGTTAAAATCCCCATTATTTTGCCCAAAATATGCCACATGATCAAATATCACCAAATTGACCCCTCAAAATCAAATCAAAACTACTCCAAACCTTTTCTGAAATATTCATGACAATCATCCAATTCAAGTTGCTCAATAAATTGGACCCAATCCAAGATCAAACCCAAATTTAGCCCAACTTGAACCTAATTGACCCAAATTTAAACCCAAGACATACACTTGACTAAATCAAACCAAATTGAACAACCCAAGCCCTCCACAGCCATCAAGTGGACCCTAAGGACCAGCCTAGATCCACCTAGTCCAACCTATATGGGCCATGGACCAAGGGTCCCTTCATTTGAAGGATCTTTTCCTTATGGATAAACCATATATTTATTTGCTCAAAGTCATACCCAAACTAATTGATCACCATTAAGGCCTGACCTTTAGCTCACCTGATCACCTCATTTGCCCTGTCCGGCTGACCTATCCTCCTAGCTCAACCTATATGGGCCATGGACCAAGGGTCCCCTAATTTGGGGGTCCTCTTCCTATTTATGGCCAAACCACATATTTATTTGCTCAAAGTCATACCCAAACTAATTAATCAGCATTAAGGCTTGACCTCTGGCTCACCTGACCACCTCCTTTGCCTTGGCCGACCGACCTAGTCGCCAGAGAAGCCAAAACTGAGATCCACTTCCATAAATTAAAACCCAATTGAGCCCATCCTATGTGTCCAACCCTAATTGGCCATTGATGCCACTCAACCCTCCACATAGGCGGCTGAGTACACCCACCAGCCACCCTTGAGCTCAGCTCAGCAGCCATGTCTATAAATTGAACTCCTCATGGCCAAATAGAAGAGTGCTTGAAATCTATGGGAAAATTTTCCAAAATCTCACTACAACTCCTCCAGACCTTTCTGAGTGAAAGTCAAATGTTTCCATCAACCCAAACCCACTGCCCTGAGCCAATTTCTCAGTCTAATCCCTTGCAGGAACCAAGACACAATTCTCTACTCCACCACAGTCCACCGAACTCAAATTAATTGTACTCACAATATCCCCAGACTGAGAGGAGTTGATTCCCCACAAAATCCCCTTCACAGAAATCCCCTAGCATAACTCAAGACCAACACCTGAAAAATTAGTTTGTTCGAAATCATACCTAGAAATTTCACTACAACCCAACATCTCATCTGAAGGCTCGTTGGATCCCTTCAAATCTTCTGCAACCATCTGATTGAGGATACACTTCTCAGACAAAGACTTTAGGACTACTACTTCGTCGAGGAGCTTGGAGCTGATTTTGTGGGCATCCTTCTACAATAACAATCTACAACAACATATCTTTCCTTATAATTAAATAATAAATTATAAGATTTTGAGGTTGTCTTCCTAGTGCGACACAAATCCTCAACCTATCTTTAGGCCTTTGCACAATCATGTTGAGCATTATAAGACCTAACTCATTTTAGGATTCCAAGGTTGTTGTTCATCATGATGTAAGCCCTCACATCTTCCATGCTATTTGTGCGATATTCTCACACAAATATAAGCCCTAATTAATAAAAGTTAGCAGGATAAAACATTCAATAATTTCTCTTACCAAAATTGAAGCCAAATCATAGGATAACATATGAAATCACCGAGGTTCTCCTCAGGATCTACGACATCCCCTAGCTTATCCTCATTTGGATTCCAAAATAAAATGTTCCATATTTGAGCCTGTCCCATTTCACACCTCCTTGTCCGTTTGAAATTCTTAGAGACAATACTTTATGATCTAAATCCAGAGTTTTTGTCGGCACTATTTTTGGTGTGGGGTTTGCCCGTAAGAAGCTGTTAGTCATCAGAATTGAAATCCCGTTGCCTGCTTCGGAAGAACATTTAAAAAATTTAATTTTGAAAAAGATGAAGTCAAACTGACCCCATAATTTTCATAGTTTA